>CAUYLG010003344.1:0-57758 GCA_963573385.1 Cacajao melanocephalus | reverse complement strand
GGAAGTTTTCCTGGATAATATCCTGAAGAGTATTTTCCAGCTTGGATTCATTCTCTTCATCACATTCAGGTACACCTATCAAACGTAGATTAGGTCTTTTCACATAGTCCCATATTTCTTAGAGACTTTGTTCATTCCTTGTTACCCTTTTCTCTTTAATCTTGCCTTTTCATTTTATTTCATTGAGTTGATCTATCGACCTCTGATATCCTTTCTTCTGCTTGGTCAATTCGGCTGTTGAAACTTGTGCATGCTTCGCGAAGTTCTCGTGTTGTGTTTTTGAGCTCCATCAATTCACTTATATGCCTCTCTAAAGTTATCCATTCTCATTAGCATTTCGTTAAATCTTCTTTCAAGGTTCTTAGTTTCTTTGCATTGGGTTAGTACATGTTCTTTTAGCTCACAGAAGTTTCTTATTACCCAACTTCTGAAGCCTGATTCTGTCAGTTCATCACACTCATTCTCCGTCAGGCCTTGTTCACTTGCTGATGAGGAGCTGCGATCCCCTGTAGGAGGAGAGGCATTCTGATTTCGGGTGTTCTCAGCCTTTTTGCACTGGTTTCTTTCCATTTTTGTGGATTTATCCATCTGTCGTCTTTGTAATTGCCGACTTTCAGATTGGGTCTGAGTGGACATCCGGTTTGTTGATGACAAAGTTTTTTCTGTTTCTTAGTTTTCCTTCGGCAGACGCCCCTTCCTCACAGAACTAGGCCTTCCCGGGTTCAATTGTGCTTACTGTGAAACTCTCAGTCCTCAGTGCTTCCAATTGCTGTTCTTCTTGTGGGGATGGGACCAGCCGAGCCTGACTCAAAGGGCTCCCAGTACCCTATACTCCGCACTGAGAAGCGCCGTGCCGGGGCACCAGCAAAACAGCTGTGCTGGCCAAAAGAGTCACGCTGGTGACCCGTTTGGCTCCTCCACCAGGAATCTCCCAGTTTGTGGGCAACAGAAATTCATCTGAAATTGAGGCGTCCACTCGCTCTCTGCACTTTCACTGGGAGCTACAATCCTGAGCTGCTGCTAATCGGCCATCTTGGATCTCTCCGGTCTTGTACTCTTGGGCTCAAGTGATCTACCTGCCCTAGCCTCCCAAAGTGCTGGAATTACAGGTGTGAGCCACTGCTGCTGGCCCAACACTTTTCATTACAGAAGCTTATCAAAAGAGTTGACACAGAAGAGAAAGTAATTGGTAAACTTAAAAACGGAACAATGAAAAAATTATCTAAAGTGAAGTGTAAACAAAAAAAAGTGAAAAGAAAGAATAGATTATCCAAGAATTAGATACTATCAAATGGTTTAATGTTCATGTGACTGGATTTCCACAGAGAGGTGAGAAAGAATAAAGAA
This sequence comes from Cacajao melanocephalus, assembly GCA_963573385.1. Lineage (NCBI taxonomy): Eukaryota > Metazoa > Chordata > Mammalia > Primates > Pitheciidae > Cacajao > Cacajao melanocephalus. The sequence continues at coordinate 56,411 of CAUYLG010003344.1, read as the reverse complement.
GGAGAAATTGTAATGTCTGAGAGTTTTCCCAAAATAATCAAAGGTATATGTTACAGATGAAGGGGCTCAGAGAATACCAATAAGGATAAATACAACAACAAATCTCTCTCTCTCTCTCTCTCTCTCTCTCTCTCTCTCTCTCTCACACACACACACACACACACACGTGCACGTGCGCACACACACACACACACACCCCTAAACCTAGACTCATCACAGTAAAAATGAGAATGAAACATAAAGAGAAATCTTAAAGACAGACAGAGAAGCCACTAACAGTGCATTTAGAGGAACAAAGATAAGAATTTCAACACACTTCTCATTAACAAATATGCAAACCAAAAGACAATGAAGAGGCATACTAGAAGTACCAAAAAGAAAAAACTGATCAACATAATTCTATATCCAGAGGGAAAAAAAATATTTTTTTTTTAGTTGAGGTCTCACTCTGTTGCCCAGGCTGGAATGCAGTGACATGATCATAGCTCACTACAGTTGGGCTGCAACGATCCTCCCATCTCAACCACATGAGTAGCTGGGACTACAGGTGTGTGCCCCCATGGCTGGCTAATTTTTAAATTTTTTGCAGAGGTGGGGTCTTGCCATATTGCCCAGACTCCTCTGCCTTGACCTCTCAAAATGTTGGGATTACGGGTGTGAGTCACTGTATCTGGCCCCAGAGAAACATATGTTTAAAAAAATAACATTAAATAAAAATATGTTTAGAGTAAAAACAAAAAAAAAGTGGAAATTTATAGGCAGCAGACCTGTGCACCAAGAAATATTATATACAGAAAGAGTATGATGCCAGATGGAAATTTGAATCTGCACAAAAATAGAAGAGCCCTGGAAATTGTAAAACTGATAATAAATAAAAGAAAATGTTCCTTAATTTATAAAAACTTTAAAAGACAAATGTCTAAATAAAAATAGTAACAAGTATTGTGAGGCTTATATCATATAGAAATGAATTGAATGAAGCAACAATGCAAAGGCTGAAAGAGAGGAAATGGAGGTATACTGTTTTAAGTTTCTTACTCTATACATGAAATATTATCGTATTTGAAAGTAGATTGTGATGAATAAAAGACGTGTTATGTAAATCTTAGAGCAACCACAAAAAGTAAACAGACAAGCTGAAATAAGGCATCTAACTCCATTTTAAAATGTTTCTTGACAGATTTTAAGCCTCATTCCTTTATCTTCCTCTTTTGCACACTTTTGGGCAAGCTAATGAAAAATTCTAGGTGTTCCCTCCTTTGGCACTTTGGGAAGTTCAAAACACACAAGCCCTGCCCACTGTGCAGGAACCATTACCCCAACACCACCATCTAACCACCGCAGAAACCCCAAGCTAATCTCCTTTCTCTGCTCTTTCGTGTAATTTTCAGACTTTCTGGGGAGCTTCCTGGAGATAGCCTTAAATAATAATCTTTTCTTTACTTTTTGATGTCTGTGTGTCACTGTTAGTCTTAACATCTGAAGCAACTTTTGGTTGAGTGTCCAACATATTTCTGCAGGTTAGTCAACACGCAAGTCAATTGAGGAGATAATATGCTTTTAAAAGAATACATAATCGATCCAAAAGAAGGCAATGAAAGAGGAATAAAAGAAGGAAAAATAGATTGGAATAAGTGGAAAACAGAAAGATTATATATTCAAATACTACATATCAATAATTACATTAAATGAAAATGGTAAAAACTCCAATGAAAAAGCAAAACACTATTATACGTTGTATACAAAGAACCCATTTTAAATATACCGCCATGGTTAGGTTAAAAATAAAAAGATGAAAAAATATATACCATGGTAACCCTAATGAAAAGAGGGTGGAGTGGCTATATTAATAAAAAACAAAGTACACTTTGAAACAATGAATATCACTGGGGATAAAAATGGACAGTACACAATAATAAAAATTAATTTATAAAAACAATTCTAAATGTGTATGTATAAACAACCATGCTTCAAGATACTTAAGGGGAAACTGATATAACTGAAGGAAGAAATGCACAAATTCATAATAATAGAGCAGCATGTAGACAGAAAATCAATGAGAATGTGAAAGACCAGAACAACACTGTCAAGCAATTTGAACTAAATGACATTTATGGAATAACAATAGCAGAATCACAATGTTTTCATGTGCACCTGGAACATTTGCCAAGATAAATCTTATTTGAGACCACAAAACAAATCTGAACAAATTTAAAAGGCTTCATATTATACAAGACATATTTCTGGACCACAACATTTGATGACAGGAAGGTACCTAGAAAATACTCAAATACTTAAAAATTAAGCAATCTTTTTCTAAATAATTCATAGGTTATACCATAAACCTTAAGGTGAATTAGAAACTAATTTTAATGAAATAAAAATTTAAACAGCAAGTAGAAATGTATGGAAGGAATGGGGCATGGGTGGCTGGCTTCTCTAATCCCAGAGCTTTGCGGGGGGCCAAGGTAAGAGGATCACTTGAGACCTAGAATCTGGGCAACATAACAAGACCCCATCTCTAAAAAAAATAAGAAGAAGAAAAAAGAAAATTAGCCAAGAGTGGTGGTGTACACCAGTAGCTCTGGCTACTTGGGAAGCTAAGGTGGGAGGATTGCTTTGAGCCCAGGAATTGGAGATTGCAGTGAGCTGTGATCACACCACTGCATTCCAGCCTGGGTGACAAAGAGAGACTGTCTCTGAAAAAAAAATTGTGTGAAATGTAAGTAAAGAGAGTTTAGTGGGGTACTTAGAGTATGAAATATTTGTATTAGAAAAGAAGTAATGTTTTAAATCAGTCATCTAAAGTTACACCTTTAGATACTAGAGAAAGAAGAACAAATTAAGCCCAAAGCAAGCAGCAGGAAGATAATAATAAATAATAAAGAAATAAATAAAATGGAAGACAATTGAAAATCAATGAGACCAAAAGCTTACTCCTTGAAACTATTTAAAAATTAATAAACTTTGAATCAGACTGAAGCAAAATCAGTCTACCAGTATTGAGAATGAGTGCGGGAATATCCCTTTGGTTCCTGTAGAGAGTAAACAATAACAAGGGAATAATATGAACAAATTTATGTCAAAAATTATACATTTTAGATGAAGTAGACAAATTCCATGTAAGATAAAAATTGAAAACTCAAGAATAAATTAACTAAATCAAGATATGTCTTTTAAGTAAATTGAATTTATAGTTAAAAACCTTCCCATACAGAAAACACAAATCCAAATGGATTCACTGGTACATTCTACCAAAAATTTAAGAAAGAAATAATGCCAATTCCAAAAAAAACTTCAGAAAATAGAAGAGGGAACGCTTTTCTGATACCATAATTATATTATAAGGAAATGATTACATGGCAATATTTCTCATGATTGCAGATACAGAAATCTTTAACAAAATATTAACAAAGTTGAATAAAATACCATATATACAAGTATAATATACTTTATGACAAGGGAGAATTTATCTCAGGAATGCAAATTTGTTTCACATTTGAAAAATCCATCAATGCAATTCATCCTTTAAATACACCAGGAATGCACGTGTTCACAATAGTTACAGAAACATAATCTGAAAAAATTCAACAGGCAGACATGAGTTTTTAAAAACCCTAATTAAAATGAGGGAAAAGTCTTAAAAAGAAGAAGCAAAGTGACAGGGTTTTCACTTTTTTATTTCAATAAAAAACTTACAATCAAGCAAGAATAATCAACACTGTGTGTTATGGTGTGCAGATGAATATACAGATTATAAGACTAGAAATAGACCCACATATATATGCTCAATAGATTTTCCACAAAGATGTTGAAGCAATTCACTTGGAGACAGGACACTGCTAAACAAATTGTGATGGAAAAACTGGATATTCATTTGAAAATAAAATTGATTCCCACCTCACACAATGCACAAAAAAATAAGTACAAATTCATCAGAGACCTAAACATAAAGCTAAATCCATAAAACTTCTAGAACACATAAATCTGTAACATTACTAAAATATAAAAGAAAATCTTCATGACACGAGAGTGTACAAAGACTTCTTAGGGCATGACAGCATGAACCAAAAGAGTGATAATTGGTCATAACCAAAATTAAAAATTCCTGCGTTGAATAAAAAAATTGAAGTGTCAAGCCATAAAGTGGCAGAAAATATTTGCATAAATTAAATGTGCATAATATATGAGTTGCACACATATTTCACAAAAGAAGATATGTGAATGGCCAATAAATATGTGAAATGTTTAATATCATTTGCCATCAGGAAATGCAAAATTGAAACCACTACATATACATTAGCATGGCCAAAAATTTTAAGAGTGGCAATAACAAGTGCTGTGGAGAATGTAGCGATTAGAACTCTCATTCATGTTAGTGGGAATATAAAATGCCATAGCCAACTTTCAAAAACAGTGTGCTAGTTTCTTATAGCAATTTCTAGATATTTATCCAAGACAATGAAAACATATGTCCACACAAAGATTTACATACAATTATTCACATAGATTTATACACAGAGTAGCTTTATTTGTAATGGCACAAAACTGGAAACAATTCAACATTTACAAGCATGTCAGTAGATAAGCTAATTGTGCACACATGCACACAAACAATGGAACACCACTATGCAGTAACGAGGTGGATAGAGCTACTGATGTACACTCCAATGTGGGTCAGTCTCAAAAATGTTGCATGAAATAGGCTGGGTAGAAAAGCATATACTATATTATTTCATTTATGGAATAATTTAGAGTAGGCAAAGCTCATTTATAGTGAGAGAAAGCAGATCAATGGCCATCTGGTGTCATTAGTGTGGTGATTAATGCGAAAGGGCACAAGAGTGTGGGTCATATAAATGTTCTATTTCTTGGTTGTGATGATTGTCAGATTTGGCAGCATTCATGACACTTAAAATGGATGAATTTTATTATATGCAAATTACATCTTAGTAAAGTTGACTTTAAAAAAACTCAGCAAATCTAGAGAAGGGATGCTGAACTGATCAAAAGGACTTGGGAAGATGAGAAATCTTGGGACTCCCACTTGGAAAGATGATAAATATGAAATAAGATAAAAGGCTTTATAATTAGAAGAACAGAAGTAGATGTACATATACTTTCTTTCCAAGGTTTCATATTTTAAGAGAAAGTGTGTGTTATGAGCTAAATGTTTGTGTCCCATTAAAATCCATATCTTGAAGCCCTAACTCCCAGGTTGGCTGTATTTGGAGATGAGGCCTCTAAGGAAATAATTAAGGTTAAAAGAGGTTATAAGGGTGGGGCCCTAATCTGACAGGATTAGTATCCTTGTAAGAGGAGACACCAGAGTATTCTCTCCCATGCACTCTGCTCTCCCTCTCTCTTTCCCTCAATTCATGAACCAAGGAAAGGCCATGTGATAGCTGTTTTCAAACCATGAAAAGCACCATCACCAGACACTGAATTTGCTGGCATCTTGACCATGGACTTCTATCCTCTAGAACTATGAGAAAATAAATTTCTGTTGTTTAAGCCATCCTGTTTGTGGTATTTTGTTGTGACAACCCTTGCAGACTCAGACAGTATCTTTTAAACTTGAATTGGTAATTTAAATGAATGATAGCTTCTAATATGTCACAGAAAAGGTAGCAATGTTATAAAACTCAATAGTCCAAGAAGTCAGTTTGAATGAAAAAGAAGCAGATTTAACAGCAGATCATGAAAAACAAAGTCATATATTGTTAGTAGGCAGAACATCAATAGAGTTTAAGGTCTATAGTTATTTTTATAGCAGTAGGTCAAGAATGGAAATTCTGTCCTTCCACAACAGGCTTAAGTGTAAGGTACTTTAATCTCTCTCTCTCTCTCTCTCTCTCTCTCTCTCTGTCTTGCACGAAGTTAGTCTTTCTGTGAATATTTCACTGACTTATCTTTTGTTTCTTAACTACTCTCTGAATATTCTCTGTATGTTAATATCACTTGTCACTGAGTCTACGGCTTCCTTACTTCTGTCATGACACATTTTAAGTTGTATAAGGAAACCTAAAAGCATATTTTCATAGTTTTCCTAGCACCCAGCACAGAAACTAATGAATCACAGGGACTCTATACCCTGTACCTGAATGTAATCTGTAGCTTTTGTTTTTCAATCCTAATGTTCTTAGCAGTTTGGCATCTCCTTTACACAGTTCTGCAGCTTAGCAATGGGAAAGTGAAAATTAAGAAAGCTTCAGTAAAAGAGTGAGGAAACTTGAGTTTTGGTTCTGTGAGTGAGTTTTTAATCTTGTAAAATTTATCTAATCTCTCTGGTCTTAGCTTTTTCACCTATAGAATGGGTATAAAACCTGACTTCATTACTCTGGAGGATGTTATGAGACTGAAATGGGATAATGTATGTGAAAGTGACTTCTTAACTTGCGAGTTCAATATGAATACGTTATCATCATTATGTTTACCTTGACATTGTCAGACCTTAAAAATTGTACCTGTCTTTGGGCCTATATATACAGAATTCACAACGTCTCTGTCATGGCTTGGTTATATTCCCATTGCCAAAATGACTTTTAAAGAGAAGGAGTAATTGAGTTTCTTTATATCCATTCTTTTTAATAGTTGAATAAAAAACAATTTTCAAATTCTTATTTTAAAAGAAAAACAAGAAAAATTAACTTTATTACTGTTCTTCATTTTGATTTCTCCTATATTAATCACTACCTTATTTTCCATATACCCAACCACTCATACTTTATTATTTATATCTTGAAAGATTTTCATTTAATTCCATTGAAAAATGTATTAATATGTTCTCCCTCATCATTTACCAAAATTGGAAAAAATTAAATGTTAATATAAAAATGTAGTGACACAAAAGCAATAAGTTTTACATTATCAACCTGTCATATCCCAAATTTAGGTTTTGTAGTGTATATCCTTTTCCTAAAAGATGTGGCAAGCATAATGCAACACTAAAGAAGTGCAATAAACTCCGTATGAAATGGAAACATGGAAATACTCATTTATTTGAACTTAAGAGTATGGCAAAGCAACATATCATCAGGTTGTTGCACCAGCATCTGCAGGAACCAAAAGAGAGTGATGGAACAAAACTTTTAAAAATACATATCATTTACCATTTTTTATGTCCTAGTTTTCCAACATTTTTTTCAGCTTATACACAGTTCTCTCCACTCAGTAGCATGTGCACTTTCTCCATGAAGTTTATGATGTTTTCATAAAATCAAGTAGTCTCTGACAGATTTATTTCCAATCCCTCTGTTAAAGCTCATTCTCTACATTCTTATTATGGAGGTAAGGTACCATCATATCATGAACTGATCATTTGTAGGCCACTATCAATAAATGCCAGACACCACGGTATTTCATTTCATTTTAAACATATCATGATTTTTTAAATGGTGGACTTTAAATAACTATTTTTTAAAATCCCAATATTTGTTTTACTACCACAGGAAATATTTCCTAGTATTCTTGGAAAAAACCTAAGTGCTCAGAAATATGTAAAATATACACCAGAGGCACTGATTGCAGAATAATCAAATATGCTGATTGGGAAACCAGACAGGAAGTGACCCTTGAGCTTGGTATAAAAGAATGAGCACGAATTTCCAGGGAGATAAGAAACAGAGTACCTTCTGTTAAAAGAAAATAGATGAGGATATTGAATAGGTGAGGAACAAGGCTGGAAAAATAAGTAAAGGTAGATTAAAGAGGTCCAATGAAAGAGCCTGGACTTAACTCTGCAGGCAAACGGGAGATGCCAAAGCATCTTTTAAAAGTAATAGCTTTATTGAGATTTATTGATAATTCATCTTTTAGTGTTCATTCAGTGGTTTTTACTATAGTCACAGAGTTATGCAATGGTCACCACAATGTGATTTCAGAATATCTTTATTATTCTCCAAAACACTCTGTATCCATTAATAATTGCCCATCATTTACCCCCTCACCATCCCCTAGCAATCACCAACTTACTTCTGTCTCTATGGAACATATTCACTACATTTTATGTAAATGGAGTTTTACAATATGTGATATTTTGTGACTAGCTTCTTTTACTCAATGTTTTCAGGGTTCATCCATGTTGTAGCATGTATCAGTACTTAATTTCTTTTATGGCTGAATAATGTTACATTTCACGGAGGTACTACACCTTTTAAACTCATTTATCAATTGCTTGATATTTGAGTTTGGCTTTTTGGCTGTTACAAATTCTGCTGCTATGACAATATGTGTACAAGTTTTGTGCGAGCCTATATTTATATTTCTTTTGGATATATAGCTAGAAGTGGAATTACTGAATTTTATGGATAACTTTATGTTTAATTTTTTGAGGAACTGCCACACTACTTTCTGAAGTGGCTGCACCATTTTACATTTCCACCAGCAATACATGAGGGTTCCAATTTCTCTGTATTTTTAGAAACATGTTAGTGTCTTTTTTATTTCAACCATCCCAGTGAGTGTAAAGTGGTATTTTATTGTGGTTGCAATTTGTGCTCCGCTGATCATTACTGATCTTGAGATTTTTACATAGTTATTGGTCATTTGTATGTTTATTCAAATTCATTTTGTGTTAGTCTGCCAGGCATATTATAAAAAACCACAGACTGAGTGGCTTAAATAACAGAAATTTATCTTCTCACAGTTCTGGATGTTGGAAGTCTAAGATTGAGGGGTTGGCAGGTTTTGTCTCTCTTGAGAACTTTCTCTTTGGCTTGCAGATAACTGCTTGCCACCATGCCCTCACTTAGCCTCTGTGCATGCACCTCAAATCTCTTCCTATAAGGAAATCATGTTGGATTAGGACTCCATCCATCACTTAACCTTAATCACCTAATTATACTACATATCTCCAAATAAAGTGACATAAGACATTAAGGCTGCAAAATACAAGATTGGGGGCTACACAATTTAGTCTGTAACACCATTTTTAATTGAGTTATATGTCATTTTCTTGTTTTGAGACAAAGTCTCACTGTATCACTCAGGCTGGAGTGCAGTGATGGAAGCATGACTCACTACAGCCTCGACCTTCCTGAGCTCAGGCAATCTGCCCATCTCAGTCCAAGGAGTAGCTGGAACTACACATGTGAGCCACCCAGCTAATTTTGTATTTTTTATAGATACAGGGTTTTGCCATATTGCCCAGGCTGGTCTTGAATTCCTGGGCTCAAGGGTTCTGCCCACCTTGGCCTCCCAAAGTGCTGGGATTACAGGCGTGAGCCACCATGCCTGGTCTATATGTCATTTTAATTATAGAGTTGTAGAGTAATTACATATTCTGGATGCAAGTCCCTTATCAGATGTATACATTTACAAATATTTTCTCCCATTTCATGGGTTGATCTTTTGCTTTCTTGAGGATGTCCTTTGAAACAGAAGAGTTTTAAATTCTGATGAAGTCCAATTTATCTGTTTTTTTCTTTCACCACTTGTACTTTAGGTGTCATATCCGTGAAATCATTGCCTAACCCAAGGTCAGAATTACTCCATGTTTTGTTCTAAGAGTAGTTTTAGATTTTACATTTAGGTCTTTCACTCATTTTGAATTAATTTTGTAGATGGAATGAGGTAGGGTTCCAACTTCATTCTTTTGCAAGTACATAGCCAGTTGTCCCAATACTGTTTGTTGAAGGCTATTCTTGCACTATTAAATGATCTTCACACCCTTGTTAAAAATCAGTTGGCCATAAATTGAAGGCTTTCTAAAATGGAATCTGAATTCAATTCCATTGATCTATATATCTCACCTTATATCAATACCACATTATCTCGATTATTAAAGCTTTATAGTAAGTTTTGAAATTGGAAGCATGAGTTCTCTGTTCATTTTAAAAATTGTTTCTTGCATTTCCATATGAATTTTAGGATCCATTTTTCAATTTATGTGTAAAAGACAGCTGAATGTTTTACAGGTATTTTGTTGAGTCTGTGGATCCATTTGGAAACTTTATTGCCATTTTAACAACATCAAGTCTTTTGATCCATGGGCTGTCTATACATTTACTTAGTTTTTCTTTAATTTCTTTCAACAATGTTTTATATTTCATAGTTTTTATAGTTTTCAGTTTAGAAGTCCTGTACTTCTTTTCTTAAATTTATTCCTAAGCATTTTTTGATGCCATTTCAAAACTGGTCTGCTTAACTTTTTTTTCAGATTGCTCATTGCTAGTGTATAAAGATACACTTAATTTTTACGTATTTATCTTGTATCTTGCAACATTGCCAAAGTCATTTGTTAGTTTTCATAATTTTTAATGGATTCCTTAGAATGCTCTATATACAAGATTATGTCATCTAAAAACATGGTTTTACTTTTTCACTTCCAATCTGGATGCCTCTCAACTTACCTTCCTTCTCTCTCTCCTCTCTCTCTCTCTTTCTCTCTCTCTCTCTCTTTCTTTCTTTCTTTTCTTTTGAATCTTGCTCTGTCTCCAGGCTGGAGTGCAGTGGTGCAATCTCAGCTCACTGCAACCTCCACCTCCCAGGTTGAAATGATTCTCCTCCCTCAGTCTCCTGAGTAGCCAGGACTACAGGTGCACACCACCACATCCAGCTACAGGTGTGCACCACCACATCCAGCTAATTGTTGTATTTTTAGTACAGATGGGATTTTACCATGTTGGCCATGCTGGTCTCGATCTCCTGATCTCATGATCCTCCCACCTTGGCCTCCTAAAGTGCTGGGATCTTACATCCTTTTCTTGTCTAGTTTTCCTAGCTCAAATATCCAATACAATGTTGAATAGTAGTAGCAAGAGTGTATAGCCCTGTCTCCCTTATGTTAGAGTAAGACATTCAGTTTTTCACCAAGTATGATGTTAGCTGTGAGTGTTTCATAGATGTCCTTTATCAAGTTAAAGAAGTTATCTTCTAGTCCTAATTTACCTTTATATCATACAAAGTTGTTGGATTTTGACAGATGCTTTTTCATTGTCCATTGAAATTATAATACAGTTTTGGTCCATTATTTGATTCATGCACTGTATTGATTGCTTTTTATATGTTGAAGCAACCTTTCTTCTGAGGTAAACCCACATTGTGTTATATAATCCCATTTATATGTTGTTGGACTCAGTTTGCTAATAATATTTTGTTACAGATAATTTTTACATCTATATATATGAGGGATATTGGTCTGTACTTTTATTTCCTGTGGTATCTTTGCCTGGTTTTGTTATCAGGGTAATATTGACCTCATAGAAAATGTTAAAGGATTATTTTTACAGTGTTTGAGTTGCTGTTTTAGCATTAAATGTTTTAGGTAAGACAATGATGCTGAAGCTTAACTTGGTCAGCAATAAAATAATTTTTCAGTGGGCTCATACCAAAGCATGATGAATGGATTAGAAAATGCTGGTGAGACTTGGAGTCTGGGGGACCAGCAAGGAGATAATGAAATGGAAAAGATAAGGTTCTGAATTGAGGTTGTGAACATGAAGACTTAAAGAAAGTGCTAAAAATAAAAAATATTGAGGAGATATATGATAAATCTTGTTTCTATCTTCTTTAACCTGTTTTTCCTTGGTTTTCAAAGGATAGGTATACAGACCCTTGAGGTTCTTTTATTTTTATTTCTGCTGATATTCCTGCTCTCTCTTTCTTCATAACACAAGTATTAGGGAAATTATTCTCTTTGCCTTTTTAAAGCTGAGACCAGATGAATTTTAGAAAATAAACTTTGCTGAAGAACCCAGAGAAAACCAAAAGAGAAATAAGAAAACATAGTGTGCACAAAAATGCCTCACAATACTATTAGTCAAACATATTAAAAGTTTCTGACCCCCCAATAGCCAATTCTTAGCAGGCAGGCAAGCCCAGTACAAGGGCCTACCCTATAAAAGGGTGAAACCCAGGGAATCCTGGGTTATAGAAGTTTTTTTGTTTGTTTGTTTGTTTGTTTTTTTTTTGAGACGGAGTCTTGCACTGTCACCTGGGCTGGGCCTTGCGGCCATTGTGATTCTCCTGCCTCAGCCTCCTAAGTAGCTAGCATTACAGGCACATGCCACCACACCTGGCTAATGTTTTTCTATTTTTAGTAGAGATTTGTTTCACTATGTTGGCCAGACTGGTCTCAAACTCCTGACCTCGTGATCTGCCTGCCTTGGCCTCCCAGTGTCCTGGAATTACAGGTGTGAGCCACCACGCCTGGCCAGAAGATGCCTTTTATCTATTGGATTTACTTTTACCTGCTCTACACATAGTTTTTTTCTGCCATTCTGGAATTCAGAAACTGTGGTCTTATGTAGCAACAGTGGGTTGTGTGCATCTACTCAAAGGACTTATGGGCTAGAAATTCCATTCATTTGTGTATTTATCCCTAAGGAATCCTTTATCTTGTTATACCTGAGTTTTCCAGAAAGGAAATGCAAAAAGTGTTAACTGCAGAGATACCATTCTTGTGGAAGATCCGTATAAAGATGTGCTATATGCTAGAAACACAAACTAGTGTCCTTGGCTTAGTGCAGGAAATATTTGACCATGCATGGCTGATATATTTAAATATTACAAGTCATAATCTTACACTAAGATTTAACACACAGATTTGAATTCCTAGCTTCTCTGTAAAATCAGATTTGACAACATTGAATCCCTGATCTTAAAGGCAACAATTAGTTGGACTTGAGTAGCAGATGCCCCACTTATATGGGGTATGTGCTCATATTTTAAATTCATTGTGTTTTAGTTTTTTCTGCTTGTAAATTACATTTAAATTAGAGAATAATAAGGGAACTGTGTGATGTGGTTTTTTTTTGTGTGTGAATTAAATAAATCAGTATCTCTAAATCTCCTCAAACCATGCCTGGTTCAAAATAGGTGCTATATCAGTGTTTGCTCTGCCTGTGATTTTTATCTCTTCCCAATGAAATGTAGTTTTTACAACTCTCTATTGTCTTCCATTCATCTTGAGTTGCTCATTTCCTGTATGGCTCCTATAAACATTTGTGTTTTGATCCCTGCCTTAGGCTTTTAACATTTGTGAATTTGACATCTGTGATTTTAGCTACTCTAAAGCCACCCAAAATCCATGATTCATTGAGATTTGTGATTTTGTTGAAGCAATAATTAGAATCACTCATGGCGAAAGCATGGTCAGCAGAAACAAACCACTTAGCCAATGAGTGGGCCCAGCTCAGCATCCATTTCTCATGTGGTGCTGTTGTTCTTCTGTTCTATGCAATAACTCTCCTGAAGGGGTACCTAGAAGGGGATATCTATTGTAGTATTCATTTGGACATCAATCCATGCCCTCTGTGCTCCTCAGGATCTATAGTGTGTCTTTTCACTGTGATATAATGTTATCCTTGCTTCCACAATAAACACTCTAATAAAATACTATCCTGTGGCTCAAAAAGTTGGACATTTGAAAAATAAGTACAATTCCAAATACAATTGTGAATACTTTAGAAAACAAGGAAAATAGGGATCTAGTTAGAAATAAAAGTGGCTGCACAGGAAGAACCCAAAAACTCAGTTTTTTAATAGACCCACCTGAAGACAGCAGGAAGAGCAGCAAAAATGAATATAAAAAGAGTATCAGGCACCCAGAAAAACAGTCAAGGAAAGCACAAGTCCAGCAGGAGTGTACTTAAAAAAACTCAAACCAAGAATAATACAAAGGGCTTGGGCTGAAGGAAGAAGAGTATGAAGTACAGGTGAGGTCTGCTGCTGCAGAAAGATTGATGTGACATTAAGAGATAGCGGAGTGATAGAAGGCAGAACTTCCTGAATCAGGTCTTGTGATCGTCTTTTCTGGTAACTGAAGATGTCCAGCATTGAAATGGGTTGCCTAGTAAAGTTGTGAGCTTTTGACTATTGCAAGAACTTCAGGAATGTCTAGAAAATTACTTGTCAGGGATGTGGTGCCACATAGTCTTACTCTTAGAGCTCCCTCTGCTCAGGTGGATGAGGACGATGAGCTCTGCAGGAAGGCCCTGAATCCCCCTCTTGTACCCAGGAAGTATCCTAGGATGGATCCTACTTTCTTGGTTCCTATTTTGCTTCCTCTCTTATGTATGCTTCTCTTCCTAGCTTCTTTGAATTAAGGTTTTACTTGGTTCTGAGCTTTAGTTTCACCATGGGATGTAATTTTTTCAGAGCTCTCTTGCCTCTATTTTACTCACCCAGAGTCCACCCCAGCCTCCTGTCACTCTCCTCCAGCTTGGAACTGCTCATCTAGGAGAAGAATTAGCAATATATTATCATAAATCTAATTACCAAATGAAGAAATACCATTTTTTCTTTATGATAATGGGCCTATTTTTCTTTTTTATTTGATGAGTTTTCACAGTAAGTAGGATCTTGGGCCAAACTGCCCTTGTAGATAGGTTCATATAATTGGAAGACTATGAATTTATAGTATTTGGAGAACGCAGACAGACTTTCCTAATCAGGGCTTAGGAGAGAAGGTGACTACGGAAATTGCAATCAGAAGGGGGAAACATTTTTTCTGTTGTCCCTCTCTCTTTATACTGGAGTAAGTTTCTTCTTGTTAGCAAGAAGGCATGCTGCTCGGTATCCATGTCCCCTGTGGCAGGTCTTCAAAGACCAGAAAGATCTGTTAGGTTTGACCACAGCAGTATGTTGTGGCTGCTTTCAGGAGTCCTGATGCTGCTGCTGTTACATTTCTCATTGGCTTTATAGACTGGGACGGAAATGTAAAGTAGAAATGGGCTGTTGGCTAAATGTAGCCACGGATACTGCCTGCCCAGCTCTTGGCTATTTTAATTGGGATTGTTGCTGGATCACAAGAGTATAATTAATGTGCCTCTCTTCCCAGTTGGCATGTTGCCTTTAAATAATTGGCTAAACATTTCACTTTATAATGCTCAATTTCCTTGTCAGAAAATCATGAAATTCTTAAAATAGATTGGAATGGTCATAGTAGGTAACTTATCATGTGTATATGTAATACAGAGGAGTATTGCTGAAACCTTAGATTGGAAAGGCAAGGTAGAAGGAAAGAAAGCAGCTTTTTCTTGCCCTGAAAAAATATTTCTAGGGCATGGTGTTCCATAGAATATGCTCTGCAGGAAGAATGGACAGTCTTGTGAAACTGAAAGGCAAACAGTGAAGTTCTACTCTACTGAGCTGGCATTGTGAGTAATCTGTCCATCTCTGCCCCGTATCCTTACCTCTTTCTCTGTTTTTAAGCCTCTGCTAACATCTTCTTGGATTCTGTTTATTTCTCTTTCTCTTTCTCTTTCTGTATTCTGTAACTTATTATCTGCACTTTAGTTTGTCTCTCTTCCATTAATTTCCACACTGATCCCTTTTCCTCTGTCTTCTCTGCATATGTACCCACCTTCTCTGTGTCCATACTGTCCCCAGGCATTGACTCACCATGCTGATATCTTTCACTACACCCCTATGCCCATATACTTCCCACACATGATGACTTCCATGGTACCTTTGTTGGTCCTTGTTTCCCAGTGCTGACTCAGTGTGGCTCCCTCTATAACTCTGTGTTGGTATCTGCTTGGATCAGTGTTATCCCAGGCTGACATGTAAACAAAGCACCATTCAAAGTTGATCCCACAGATCATAAAACATTGAAGAAGATCTGGGGAAAGAGAGGCAATGCCATGTGACTCCAAACTCAGTAACAATGACTCTTTACCCTCAGTGTTTTTCATAAGTACTTGGCACATGAAGTCTTTTTACTGAGCTCTGAGTTCTTCCCCCACATTAACTGTCTCAGTTCAGAAATTTTTAGTTTATGTTTTCTGCTTTGTGTTATTTGTACAAATATCTAAATTTTAAAACTTCTGTTTGCATGACTTTCCAATTTGTTCTGGCATTTATCTTCCAACTTAAAATCTTCCCCAGGGAGAGTTAGTTCCTTTTCTTCTGTTCTACTAAAGCAATTTGTTCATATTTTTATTGTGTCACTTTCTCATGTTTTATTATAATTATATGTTTACATATATCGCTTTCTTTCAAAGACAATTTTCTATTTATTTTCTTTTGGTCAATACCCAGAAGACTATATAGCCACAAAAGAACTGACTTCTTTAAATATGTGGTAGAGTATGGCCATGACTGTCCTCCAAAAGCCCCTAAATTGATGGAAATAGAAAATTCCTAGTTCTTGCAGTGCAGGTTTAGACTTTTTTTTTTAAGCTGCACAATCTGAAATAAAGGAATCACACAAGCAAGACTTTTGGTTCCCAGAACCCTTGCAATGAGTCTGTATAATGTTCCTTACCAAGAAGCATATTATCGCCCTGCATGGAAGCATAGGTTATTTCTAGGCACTTATATGGCCCTCCCTACATGGCAGTACGTAAAATCTTTGGAGACTCTTGTTTTGGACACTTTGATCTGTTTTTTCTCCTTGCCTCATGCTGACTGCTGGCCAACACACCACTTTAATACAGGAGGGTCCTCAAGAACTTTGTCCCCCGAGAAACAGAAAGGGACCTCAGGTAGCTTTGTCTCTGATATAACCCTTTTTGTCTCTGTAGTTCTCACATTATTTTGATTTTTGAGAAAGCTTGGGCATAAAACTAGTTAATGTCCATGAGTTTTATCGTCTTATTTCCTCAAATCTAGGCTTTATCTTTTTAGGCCTGGTCTAAGATAAAATTTGATAAATGAGTTTGCCATAAAATCAGTTTGGTGTTTTAATTTTTATTATATTCACAGGTTCTGCCCACATTCAGGGTAGAGAATTCTTACATGGGCAGTATGCACCAGAGGGTGAAAATCCATTTCAATTTTTAAAGTATTTTTTCCAAGACTAAAGTTGATGATATTTTCCATGGCCTCTTCAACCAATACAGATGTATTGATCAATAGTTAAGGCTGTATTAATGTACAAAATACAATTCCTTCACTTAAGTAGTTAATCATAATAATATTAGAAAGAAAGAACATTAGATAGGGAGAGGGAAGGTAATCTATGTGAACTGTATGAAGCATATGCAAATACTGTAAAACATGGTATGTTAGAGGAATTAGGCAGTCTAGAATAGTATAAACAGTTTCCTGGAGAAAGGGGATATAAATGAGGGACAGAAGCAAACATTGACCTGTGTAGAAATTTTATTCTCCACTGGTTAATGACTTTAGGTACTCAGGAAATATAGCACCAAACAGGAAGAATGACAGACAAAATAATTGAATTCATGTGCTCAAGGGTGCCATGGATGGAGAGCACAGGTGTTGGGGGAGGGATCAGTAGGCCATTGTGGGGAGAGCTGCTATCCAAGGTTCTGAACTAAAATTGGTTAGTTCTCCTATCCTTGCCTATTTGTCCAAACTCTCAGGAATGCTGAACCAGGTTTGGGCAGAGGTGTTGATAGGAAAAATGGGAGAAAGGGATAGAAAATAGGGAGCAGGAATTAAGAGATTTCTTCAGTGAAATAGCCACTAAGAGCTATGACAATTTGCAAATAATTGCAAAGATGGGGGGGGAAGCCACAAGTAATCATGACAAAATTGGATAACTCTATCAATTTTCTATTGCTGCATAACAAATTCCCACAAACTTTGTGGCTTAAAACAGCACAAATTTGTTAACACAGTTTTCATAAGTCAGGAGTGTAGGCACAGGTTAGCTGGGTGTTTTTTCAGGGTCTCATGAGGCAAGAGTCAATGTGTTAACTGAATTGCTTTCCTTCCTAGAGCTTGGAGTCTTGTTTCAAGCTTAGGTGGTGCTTGGCAGAACTCTGTTGTTGTAGTTTAGGACTGAGGTCCCCACAGTCCTGCTGGCTCCTAGCCAGGGACCACTCTCAGTTCATAGAGGCTGCCTACAGTTACTTGTCACATGGTTATCGAAATCTTTACAAATTCAAGAAAAATCTAGTCATCCTCAGAAACTCTCCTAATTGAGTTAGGCCCACCAAAACAATCTTTTTAATTAACTTGAAGTCAACTTATTAGTAACCTAATAATAGAAGTGATATTCCATTATATTCACAGGTTCTGCCTCCGCTCAAGGGGAGAGAATTATACAGGTTGTGCACATTAAGAAGTAGAATCTTGGAGGCCATTTTAGAATTCTGTCTACTACAATGAGCAAAGGAAAAATAAACTTGTGTAAGAATTTCCAGATTAAAATTATTTTGATTGCAAGTAGCTAGGTCAATCATAAATAAGAAGTTAAAAAGGAACTCATTGGACATGTGCTAGATTATCTTATAGATTCCCAGGAAGAACTGAAAAACTAGCCTTTGGGAAGAGTAAATTCTGGGGGAGCTCGAGAGACCTCAGTTAAGAGTAATTTTTCCAGAACACCAATGCTTGGCTTAAAATAATTTGTTTTACAGTTCAAAAATATGAATTTCTGGGAGAGATTTAGGAATCCACCTTGCATCAATCAAACTGAGGAATACTCTCATACTATAAACATAGCTTATGGATCCATGACTATATTGGTTCTAGTTATCAGAGAAATTGTTATTATTGTGAAATGTCCAGCTACCCTAAGATGAGTCTATGCCACAAGTGAGGCAAAATGATGCAATGTTGGCATGTATCAATTGTATAGACAGCATGAGAAATATCAACAAGGCGGAAATGGAGTGATTAAAGTGTTATTGGCAGTTGTTATATTAACATATAACAAAATTTTACATTTTAATTTTTTCTATTTTAACTATTTTTCTTTAAAAATTTAATTAATATATCTATTTTATTTTTCTATTTTCAGTGTCTCCATTTAAATACATTTAACCACAGCTTATATTGTTTTATTTACTTTCAATAGTTTTAACATGTTTCCTATCATAGGATACTTAACCTTCTTGCCTTGGAAATGTGGATGTGGGTAGGAGACACTCACTGTTCTCCAAGAACTCTTATACTATGCCACACTTGTGAGATGAACAAGAATTGATAGGCCAGGAGAAAGCAACTTGGAAAAGGTTTTGGCATTTTGTGTTAGTTATAACTGTCATTGGAATACTCCCTCTGCCATCATACTTTAGCTGTTTGACATAGGGGGGTTTGACATTACAGTGTCTGATGTTAATAAACAGTACTGAAAAATTATGTTTGTTGTGCTTTTGCTGAAGCATAAATTTGAGTCATGTATACTGAGAGATTGAAGGGCAGTGGTGGGACACTGTTGGTGAGTGAGCATAGCTGACCACACAGATTGTGAAAGCTTTCTGTAAACATTCATTTTGTCCTTCCTGCTGTTATTGTTACTCAATGCTGTTGTAGATTTTATAAGGTAGGAGGAATTAATTGCAATAGTGATATTCTCCTTGATTAATTAAAGTCCCAGAATGTATTTATAGTATAATGTAATGGTTTTATGTATAGCTTAACATTTATATAATAGATTATAATGTACTTTTCTTTACATGAACTCTCTTGATTCTCATCATAACCCTTTGAAGCAGTCAGGTAAATCCTGTTCAGAGAAAAGAACTCAAAGGATGTTCAAACAGAATCTATCAGATTCTGAGCAGAATTCTTTTCTTTTCGACGTCTACTCCTGCATCCTTTTCCTCAAAAGAAAAAAAAGATGCCTCTGTATCTGTCTGAAGTATGACTGCCGAGGAAAATAACAAAAGCACACATTAACATACCTGTGAGTTCTCAATAAACATTCATTGTGATGTTTAGTCCATTTTTTCTCAATTGGGAGTCCATAGATCTCTCAGCTAAATGTGGAATAATCCTGTTCTTTCTCTATGGGCTTTGTTCCTAGAAGGTCTTTGAAGCGCAACCAAAATAGACTCATCCATTAAAATTATTTTCAAATTTATTTCCAATATGAGCATCAGGGAGAAAAGATACTGAGCAGTAGAAGAGAAGTGATGCAGAGCTAGTGACAGGTGGGGCCTTGGGGAATCCCTGGGTATCCTACAATGCAAGACACCAGCCTTAATTAACAGATAAGTGAATGGTATACAATTGTACACATAGTTTGGTTATATCTTCTACTCTTTGTTAACTTTACAAAAAATACTGGACATGAGCATGTGTATGTGAGAATGGCATTGGTGACAAAGAGGGCTGGAAGGGTCAATGGTACATAATTATTCCACATTCCTTGTTTAGCCTTAAACAATCTTATGAGCTAGTGGTTAGTCTGTTGACTCACAGCTATGTTTTTCTTCTAGTTGGTTAATGTGGCAGGGGTTGTTTTCTGTAAGTGAGAAACAAATGAAATATGAATGCAGTGTCTCCATTTTGTACAGTTTAAAGATACAGTAATGACTACTTGAACATAATGTTGCCCTAGGGCTCTGTGTACTCCTGAAGGTCTATTGTGTTTAAAATGTATATAAAGCCTTAAGGCAATATTGCAGCATCAGAGAAAAGATTTTTGCCCTGGCAATACACATATTACTTTAATGTCCTTCCAAATTGTCACATCCTTTATATTAATGTCCTTTCCCATATTTAGGTGTTTACCACCTGTGATGCAGGTTTTAAAGAAAAGGACTCACATCTTGAGATGATTTTGTGATTTGGTGAAACTCTATCTTTGGTGCTTTTCATGCCCCCCTTTTTAATGTTTAGTCTTTTCGTTTTTGGATCTCTCTCTTTCCTTTTTTTTCCCAGCACAACCATTTTTCCAAGGTCTATTGAAGAGAAAGATTATTTTGTAAATGAAATCACAATAAAATGGTGGTGATTTGGGGCAAGTTTGCATTGAAAAGTGGAAGTTTAATCAACCAACTATTCTTGAGCACTGGGTTATCCTTTCACAGATAAGGAAGTGGGCTCAAAAGAGATCAGGAACTTACCCAATTAGTAAAGGATGTTAGTGAGATTTATCTTTCTCCCAATTCTGATATAACTTCATTTCCTAGTAATGCTTGTCATTGAGAAAATAATTTTTATAGACAGAAATTCTACTAATGGGATTTATGGAACTCTAATAGATGAGGGTTGAGAGGTCTTTAAAAGAACTCTCAGATCATATTGGGTTTACTTATTATGTTCAAGGAAATCCCTACTGCCCAGAACAAACTTTGGTAATAAGCAAATCCTGCTTCTCTCACTTCATTAGGGAGGGCTCATTGAGGAAAAAAAACAAAGTATCAGTGAACTGGATGTGCAAAACTACCTCTTCTATGCAGTCTTGGCATCTTTTGTTTGCTCTCTGCACTCATATGTCCTCTGGATCTAAACTTACCACAGCCTGGAGAGGGGGTCTTGTCATGCTCAGCATGGAGAAGTATTAAAAAAACTATATTTCATCTTTCTGAGGGAAGTAGAACCACTCTTTACCTGCCTGATAGTATAATTAGGGGTCAGTTGGGAGGACTGTTGGGTTGAGGCTATGTAAGAGTATGTAGTCTGGTATCAACCAGATCCAGGTTCAAGCCCTGACTTTGCTATTATTAACTCTGGGACTTTAGGCTAATTACTTAATTCATCTTCACCTACAAGATGAAATATATCAGAGCCCACCTCATGGCCTTGTTGGATGGATTAAGTAATGTAATGAATGTAATATGTCTGACATAGAAGAAGTGTTTGATAAATGTTAACAAATTTAAAAATTCTAATTTGAGTGACTCCTATGTGTGCTCCATATGATTGTTCCTTTCAGCCACAGCTCTATTAGTGTGGCTTGCTTCTGAATGACTTGACCTGATGAAAGAGTGAAAAAAGTTGTTGTGTATGCATGTAGGAGAGGGCATATACCTGAGTAAATAATACAGATACTAATATAACCAGTGTCCTAAGAAGACCCCTGGGTATCCTTTTCTTGAGCCATAACCTATGAAGGAAGTTCTGCTTAGCTGTGCTCTGGGAGAGTAAATGTGCTATTTCCTGTAGTCCTGGCTGTGTGTTTTGTGTTCCAGGGTTAGCTCATCCGCCTCCTGGCCTGTCTCTGCTGGCCTGTCATTGTGTGATTCATAACTCAATATTAACCACCGATGAGGGAGGATTGGATAGGGGAATTTTCTTTCATGTGACATGAAGTAACTGGATCAGAGTTTTTCTATAGAAGCATTAATTGCCCTTGTCAGTCTAACCAAGAACAAATTTTACTTCAACCAAGGATCATGGTATTTCATTGGCATCCAGTGAATGTACAATGAAGGCTTTGCCATTTATCCACGGGTATAATAAATTTACAGTCTTTTGTGATTTATGTTTTTCCATCATTCTGTTTAAACTGGCATGGTATCTATTAATAATAAGCACACAATTCTGGAATGTGAGACAGGAGGAAGGTTATTGGTGACAAGACTAGATTACCAGTGTGTAAGTTTTTTTTCAGACTTTTCAATTCATTGTCTCTCTTATCCTTTTTTCTTCTTTCTGCTTTTCCCTTTATTGATTGTGAAAACTAATGGAATGTAAGAGTTGGAAGGAGACTAAGAGATCATCCAATATTTTATAAAGAAAAATTGTGAAGGACAAAAATTTGGTGGGTGCCTGTGGTATTGTGAAATATATATTTGATCTTCAATCCTGTTTCCTGACATTAAACTCCTAAAATCCTTAGAATCTTCAAAGTGATGTCCTTTTGTATACTAATGATTCACTGGTAGCTGGCAGCCCCTAACAGCTTCAGGATAGGGGATGGTACCCAGAAAAATGAAGACAGGATTAGAGAGTTGGGGCTTTCTGCCCCACCTCCTTTTTCAGGCCTGAAGGTTAAGTTGATCACCAATGACCAATGGTTTAATCAGTCATGCCTATGTAATAAAGTTTCCATAAAACCCCAAAGAACTGAGTTCAGAGGGCTTCTGAATAGCTGAAAAAAAATCGAGGTTCCTGGAGAGTGGCGTGCCTGGGGAAAGTATGGAGGCTCCATGCCCCTATTCACATACCTAGCCCTATATATCCCTTCATCTGTATTCTTTGTAAAATCTTTTATAATAAACTGCTAGCATTTCCTTGAGTTGTGTAAGCTACTCTAGCAAATTAATCAAACCCAAAATAGGAGTTATGGGAACCTCTACTTAAAGCTGCTTGTTCAGAAGTTCTTGATGTCTGGACTTGCACCTGGTTTCTGAAGCTGGGGAGAGGAGGCAGTCTTGGAGACTGGACCATCAACCTGTGGGATCTGACATTATCACCAGATAGATAGTGTCAATTAAATTGGAGGACACCCAGTTGGTGTCTGCTACAGAGTTGATTGCTCCCTTAATGGTGGGAAGATATCCCATAATACTTTGGGGTCAAAGAAGTCTTCTGTGTTGACTGTTGTTTTCTTGGTATGTGAGCAGAGGAAAAATGGTTTGAGTTTTTCCTAATAGTGCCCTAACTAACTATTGTGTTAGATAATAATTCCTGACCACAGAAATGCATCCAGTAGAATAAAATGGATTATCACTCTGGATATAGGTCAATTTTACTAGTTTTGCATTGGTAAATTCTGCATTCTCTATCTAACTACAATGTGTAACACACTGAGCTCTCTGTTCAACTGGTTGTTCATACTGGTTCCTTCATAAAAATTCTGAGTCCATTTTCATTTTACATATTCATGAATAACATGATCTTACTTTTAAAAATAGTTTTAACAGTATAGATAAGAAAACATAAAAGAAAAAATGAATTATACAAACTTTGTGCCATATTTGGACTCAATTCTATGTTTTCTATGTCTATCTCCAGAAACTAATTTATATCATGTATTCTTTTGGACTATGTGTCTGTATTCTATCCTTCCTAAATTGTCCTTAGTCCTTTAAAATTAGACCATATCTACAAAATACAATGAATTGATAGCTTCAATATCAGCTTAATATGTATCTTTTTTCCCTTCCTGACCAGATGTGTAGGAATTACTTAGCAAATGATGGCGGAGGTAACTAATTATATGGTGTATTCTCTAAGAACTAATGAGGTCCTCTTCTCTGCCTCTCTCATGCTTTTCCCCCCATCTACCCAAAATACATCCCTTGTCTGATTGCCACTGACAAATTGGAGCATACCAATAGAGCATCTTTTATTTTGGCCAGGAGGTACTAGACCTAAATAAGATACAAATACACTTGGGAGTAAATATAACACCTAATACACACTGGCTGATAAACTATTTCCAGTTTGAACTCTAGATGAAGGAATGTTGATAGAAGAGAAGACTGGCCAAAAGGTTGTGGGCATCTGGTATTTTGGGGAAAAGCTTGTTCTGCTGCACCTACTATCACATGGTATCTGCTTTGTAGTTTCAGTGTTTAAGATAACCAGCTTCTACTCTCATGTCTCTTAACCCCTTAATCATTGTGCCTCTATGTATATTTTTCTCTTTACACAGCTTAAACTTAATGGTGAGAGCTTTCTGAAGACTGAAGGTGATGACTGTTGAAACCTCTCAGATTAGTCTCTGGGAATTTTAATTTAGTTGGCAAAGTCATATTTTTCAGCCAAATATCAGGGGCTTCCATTTTTAGAACGTTATTTTTCTTTAATCCATTTGGCATTAACAACCTTCTTATACTTATCTGTTTAATTTTGGTGCCCAATCTTCTCCTGTAAGTTTTCCCGCTAGATCAAACAATAATATATCATTCTTTTAGATCCCAAGTTTCTGTCTAGTCATGGAGCCATCTATCTACCAGTTTACTTAAGCTCAGCTAGAATCATCTCTAGTCATAAGTAGGGAAATATTCACAAAGCCTTACATATTATGGTATTACACAACACATTTTAGAGGTACTTAATTTATGCAGATCCTGTCTTTCTACATATTCTTATACTCTAATGAATATCTATTCTTCTATATTATAGGAGCATTTTAAAATTTCTTAATTAACCTTCCTTTATCCCTTCCTCCTTTTTCCTTTACTTTCCCTTCCTTTTTTCTTCATTCTTTTTCTCCTTCATTGAGTAAGTACTTCCTAAGTTCCTAATTTGTATTTAGCACATTGCTAGGCTCCATGGAATATACTGCATCATTTAAATGAAAAAACAATTCAAAGTTTTAGAGGTTACATAGCCTTATAATGTACAAAACATATTGCAGTTTTTGGAGATGTTTCCTTGTTTGTTTTTGTAGGAAAATATGGAGATCAGGTTGAAATTTCAGAATTTCAGAAAATTTAAATAGGAAGACCATCTTTTTGGTTAGACCACTAAAGAAATGCAGTCTTCCAGCATTGTTAATGACCAACAGCTTTTGCTACATTTTGTATATTAGAAAAAAAAACAATGACTATAATAATTATATACATTTTGAACATTTTCTATGTGCCAGTCCCTGAACAAAGCACTTTACACTTGGTTGTTATGATCATACTCAGCCTGGGAACCAGAACTAATGTCCTTTTCTAGGCAAAAGGAAACCATATTCAATGATAGATGCATGGAATTCAATGAAATAGACACTTCTAGTTGGTTATCTGGAATTGAGAAAGAACCTCAGATTGGTATTTAGATAAGATGTTCTCCAAGCCAAGAGACCAGGATGCAAACAGCTCAATTATCAGCTACAGTGAACTCTTCTTTACATTTCCCTTTTATATGCTAGAAAATTCAACACCAATACAAATTAACCTTAGGAAAACCTTTCCTGGGATTTTCTGTTTGTGTGAGATGCCCCTTTACTAAACTGGAAGATGTGTAAGATGGAAGAAGAGGTTCTGTTGATGAAGAAATTGGAATCTTTATATATGTGGGAATGTAAAATGGTGCATTTGTAAAACAGTTTCAATGGTCCTCAAAGTGTTAAATATAGAGTTACCATATGACTGAGAAATTTTATCCCAGGTGTATACCCAAGAGAAATAAAAACATGTTTATATAAAACTCATACACATATGTCATGGCAGCTTTATTTATAATTGCCAAAATTCCTCTCGTGACTGGCTTCTTTCACTCATCACTATGTGTTCAAGGTCCATTAGTATTGGAACTTAATTCTTCTCTATTGTTAAATGACATTCCAGTGTATGGACATGTCTTCATTTTATTTACCCATTCATTAGTTGATGGACATTTGAAGTTTTTCCATCTTTTGGCAGTGTGTGCATTTTGTGTGTGTTGTGTGAGAGAAAGGGAGAGAATGAAAGAGATATTAAGATTAAATGACATAACGTATGTCATATTTCTAGCAGAGTTCCTGGGACATAGCAGGTATGTCATTATTTTACTACTAGTGTTATTATTTCCTTTATTTAGGAGAGCACAGCTTCATTGCCAGATGTAACTTTTGGTACTTTTATTTAGACTAAGGAATTAGTTAAGAAAGCCATAAGATACTTTTGGCCTTGAATTCTGCCATGCCTAAAAAAATTATCTTTCTTGCCTTTGCAAATTATTACACTAGTGAAGTAAATTTTCTTCTTTCTAAATTGGCAAAGTGTAAATTTTTACACTATAATACTTCACTATAAAAAAACTTTTTAAGGCACACTTTTTTAAAAAGTGTGGGCTACTGAGGCAAAATGCAAAATTAATTTTCAATGATGTGGATTAAAAAGCAGTTAAATTAGTCTTTCATTTATTTTGAGATGAAATCTCACTATGTTGCCCAAGCTAAGCTGGAACTCCTATGCTCAAGAGATCCTCACATGCACCACTGTGCTTGGCTAGTTGTTTTTAGAAAGAAAGAATTATCAACTTAAAAACAAAGAACAAAGCTCTTATTCAATTATGCAGTTAATAGCAAAAATATACTTGTGTAAATGGAGGAAATGTAGGGACTTAGTGAAGGAATCAGGTGTGAAAAGAGAGAATGAGAGGTTTAAAAGGATGAGGAGAAAGAGAATAACATCAGTGCTTCCCAAAATTCTGAGTTTGAAAAATCAAACACATTTAATAAAATGAGCAGTTTAAAACTTAAAAAGCCCATGTCTTTGAAACACACATAGTTTGAAAACGTTATTGTTTTCCAGAAAGGAACACATACCTCTATTCAGGAATTTAGTACCTGTTGCAACTCACAGTTTTAGATACAATAGAGAAAAGTGGAATTATCAGTGTTTTCTACAACAGAAGCCTGAGTAATTTTCTATCTTAAAATTGTGATGCACAGTTTTTTCATATCATGTTTCTGAAATTTAAAATGTCATATTGAAAAAAGTAGATATTTTCTTTCTTTTTTTCTTTTTTCCCTTTTTTTTCCTGAAAAGCTGCTATCAAATTAAGGGTGTTATTTAATGGCATCAGGAAAGAAGGGAAATTGGTATGGTACATTTAACGTTAAATTCTGGTTACAGAATGAAAATTTCCCATAATAAAGCTAGACTTGGATTCACTCTTTGTCTACATCTGTGTCATTAAGCAAAGAAACATAGTAGTAATAAAGACCAAACACCACAAGTCAGGAAGCTAGATTGTGTTACCAACTATGGTAACACACTGGGAGGCATTTAAAGTCCATTCATGTTTGGAACTATGTAGAACCGTGCTGTGCAATATGATAATTGCTAGCCACATATGGCTGTTTAAACTTATATTAACTTCAATTAAATAAAGTTAAACATTTAGTTCCTCAATCATAGTAGCTACATATAGCCAGTGGCTACTTTATTGGACATGGCAGAAAGTCCTGTTGGACAATGCCAATATATAAAGCTCCGAAAAAGTTACTTGTTTTTGCTGATGGGCTTTTTAGATATCTAAGTTGGTTGATTTGTTGAGGTTACTAAAAATGCAGAATTTTGACATCAGCCTAGGCCATTAATATCTTTATTTAGTGGCCAAGAGGTTGTCCTTAAGTTTGTCTAGAGGCATCACAGACATGTGTTAGCAGACCTGGGGACTGGATGAGAGAATATCAAAGTTTCATTTATTTATTCTCAAATATCGTTGAGTATCTACTGTGTTATGGCCAGTATGTTCACTCAGTCTAGGTTCACATGGCACAAACAAGAAGGCACTGCTTTTAACCTTAAGAAACTATATCAGAGCAGACAGAATTAAATAAGGCTATTATGGAACTAATAATAGATCCAGGTTCTGTGTTATTGCTGTGAAAGGAGTGGTTTATTATGGAAACTGGTTAGAAAAGGAACACGCTAGGAATCCTACTTCATTAAAAAAAAATGTTTCTGTGTTTGTGACACCTAATAAGAAAGTGGGTTCCTTGGTGATGGAGGAAAAGAATTGCTAGGAATACTTCTCTTTTATTACCCACAGAATTTGGCAAACTCCTAAATTCATAATAGACGGTTAGAATATCAACTTAACAATTTACCAATTACTTATCTGTTTTAGTTATAGATGTTTCGAGAATTTCCTTAAAATAGCAGTATCTTTAAAAAAGAGATTAAAAAAACAAAAACAAAACAAAGGAGGATGTCAGGATTACTCCTGTATGCGAGTAGTTATGTGAGTAGAAATTAAAGCAAACATAAATTTCTCAACATTTAGTACATTTAGTGTATTTTAAGCTTACCCTTACTTTAGTGTCTCAAAAAAGCCTGACAGATACCAAAGGTTCATTTTTTTCCTGCGAACTTTATGATAATCTAAAGTGATTGACAGAGAATAGAATAAGCAGTCTGGGCTCTACCTGCTGGACTGGGAGTAGTCTGGACTTGGCAATAATAGAAATTCTGCTCAGGTAAAGAAAAAAGGCATGAACTGGGAAAGCACAGTGTAGATTTAGGCAGTTCAGGTGGATGGTATGGCAGGCATCAGCTCTCCTGAACTCACTTATGGATTGGCAGTTCCAAACCACCGTTTTATTCATATAATCGTCAACAAATGGATGGTCCAGTTCCTCCTACTTTGTATTAAACATTATATCTAATAAATATTCAACACTTAGCACATGCAGACCACACTTGTTGAGCCTCCCCAACAGCTACAAACGAGGACATTAGCTTTTAATTAACTATATAAACCTTCGGGTTCGGACTAGAACATTCATTCAGCACAGGCATCAATTTGTAGATCATTATAGGACATTAGTTGGTTGCTAGACAACCACATGTTCTAGGAGATTTTAGGCTGAGCTCCAATGATAAGCAAGGATCAAACATTTCAACTCCCAAATTTGATCTTATTATCTCCTCAACTTGGACTATTCTAACACTATACAGGTCTTATCAGGAAGAACTACTAAGTTCAAACTATGGGGTAAAGTTTTTAAAATAAAATATTTATCTTGAATGCAAAGGAAGAAAAGTTAGTATAGATTAAAGCTAGTAACAATCTCAACCAAATTGCTAAGGGCATGTCTATGTGGGGCAGATAAATCTGCTCACAGGATATCAGGCATTATTTTACAGTTTCATTTAGTGTCTTTTTAAAAATTTACTAGAGTTTTGTGATTATTTTGTTATTGTTTTAATACAAAATTTTATGAGAAATATGTTTACAAATATTTTCTATTTATGCCTACGGTATTACAATAGGACCAATGTGAAAAATAGGTTATAATAGAAATTTTAACTTTGATTAAAGCAAAGTACTCCACCTCAGTGACCTATTTCATTAAATATTTTTATAAGTAAGCCTTAATAAATAAATCACCTAGATAGACAAAAGGCCACAAGGCACAGTTGACAAAGTTGGAAAAGAGCACATTTTCGGTTTTGCAAATTTTATGAGACTTCTGTATGGAGTACCAGTGTTGGTTGGCTTCTGGGATTGTTCTACACTAGATAATATGTTCATTCTGTGAAACAGGATATAGGCCTTATCCATGCCTTCCCAAATTTTTGTTTGTTTGTTTGCTTGCTTGTTTGTGTTTTTGAGATGGAGTCTCACACTGTCACCCGGGCTTGAGTGCAATGATACAGTCTCGGCTCACTCCAACCTCTGCCTCCCGGGTTCACACAATTCTCCTGCCTCAGCCTCCCAAGTAGCGGGGACTACAGGCACACACCACCACACCCAGCTAATATGTTGTATTTTTAGTAGAGACAGGGTTTCACTATGTTGATCAGACTGGTGTCAAACTCCTGACCTCGTGATCCACCCACCTCAGCCTCCCCAAGGGCTGGAATTACAGGCATAAGCCACCACGCCCAGCCCAAATTTTATAAGTTGAATCACATCTCCCCCAGATTTGTATGTTGAAGTGACCAAATGAGAAACAGAGTCCTTGCAGATGTGTAGGGTGGGCCCAAGCCAATAACCAGTCCTTATACAAATGGATAATTTGGACATAGACATGCACACAGGGAGAGCATCATATGAAGATGAAATCAGAGATCTGGGTGATGCTTCTATAAGCCAAGGAACACCAAAGATAGGCAGCAAACCACCAGACATTGGGTAAGAGGCGTGGAACAGATTCTCTCTCAAAGCCATCAGAAGGGAGGAACCCTGACAACACCCTGATCTTGGACTTTTAGCCTCAGAACTCCAGACAAGAGATTTCTGTTGTTTAAGCCATGTTGCATGTGATGCTTTCCTGTGGCAGCTGTAGGAAACTAATGTACTTGTAGCAGTAAAGTGAGCAAATGCACATTCATTTTCTGCAGTAGTCAGTTTTCTCCCAAATTCCCTGCACAGAGACAAAGGCTTGGGCTACTGGCCATATAGCACTTTCAAAATACGCAGGAGATAGAATCAATAGGCTTAGCTGCTGCTACAAATTCATTTGTGTCATCCATCAATAACATAGCCCTTGCGGCTGATCCATATCAAATTCATTCTAGCAAGTGATTTTCGATGATATCAAAAGAAGCCACCCCCTCTATTCATTTTCAAAAACTTGTGTCAGCACTCCCTAAAACCCACACTGATTCTCTTTCCAGTAGTCATCCCTGCTTCAAGGGAAGGACCTGATAAAAGTCCAATTAAAGAGGTTTGCCATTGAGCGGGGCACTTTTCTGGACAAAACTGAAAGCAATGGATACTTCTTCAGTCCACTAGGGAAAGCCACACTTGCCAGAGGCTCGCCACCAATTAAAAATTACAAGACGCTGCAGGTCCCCAGTGGGTCCTGTATAGGTGAGAGATAAACACACATTGAGCTGGAAAAGTGCACTGCATTATGATGCTCTTTGCATTTGAATTAAGGCCCTGGTTGAGCTCTGTAGTCATTGACTGCTGGTGTTTTTCTGTCTGTGACTGGTCCCCTTTGAAGTAGTTCCCTAGAACTGTTTACCTCATTTAGTATGTACTCAGTAACATTTGTTGATAGACTTAATGGGTGAATAAATAAATAAAGCCAAGTCCTTAGGAGCAGATTCTGGATTTATTCCTATCACTCCTAAGCTCTACCTTTGTTCCTTTTTAGGAGCAGCCCTTGTTTGGGTATTGGTGCAGGTCACTGATCTTACTCTCTTACACACTCACAAAATAGAGTTTCTACATATTCCAGTAAACAAATGCTCTCTTTGGAGCAGGATTGACTTAATGATGTATCTCTTATCTCTCATTTGGCATCAAATATACCTCTTTTTCCAAAATGTGTTAAAATCTACCCACCTCAGTAGTCCATTTGACACATATTACTAATCCGTGTGTTTACTCAGTTGCTGTAAAAATAAGTTTTACATATTGATCAAAATTTGGCAGCCAGATAAACTACAGCACAAATTGAGGGCCACTGATTTATTGTTTGTTGGATTTCAGATTCATTTTATCTCCCCTGAAGGAGCCCTAGAACTCCTTCAATTTATGTTATTAATTAACCACTCCAATCCTTGCTATGTGTGTATCCAGGTATCAAAATAAACACACACAGAGTATCATTTTCTACAGCTAATGCGGCAGTGCTCAAGACTGGAGTTCGGGTTTCATAACCATGATTCCCCAGTGAAAGGGAAGCAGTGAATTAGCAGAAATGTAATTTATGGCTGGTTATTCTTCTACTAAGACGGTTATGATTAGTCAAAATGCATCTGACCATTTTCTCTCCTGATCTAGACAGCCGGAATCCTTAACTCCCTTTTTTTGACATGTTGAATGATAACACCCCATCATTTAAAGAATGGGGAGTGACATAGATTTATGAGAAAAGAAAGGCCAGGTTGTTGTAGTCTTTGAACACAACAGAGATGGCATTAATGGCCCATCATCAATAATACATGTGTTCAGCCTTGTTTATCCAGTAGTCAAGATGGATAGAAAGTTTATACATTCTCTTCTGATACATTTTTTGATGATAGTTTTGATCTGTGAAGATCTAACCTGAATATGGAGAATGGAAATGGCCTGGATTAAAGCCAACATAAGGGGATGATTGGCCTCATAAACTTGGCCTCATCAGCATAATGCTCTTATCTGAGAGAAGCATGGAAATTGGGAAAACCATGGCTCTCAGAGTCAGACACACCTTGATTAGAATCCCGTCTGCCACTCACAAGCTATGTCTCATTGGAACACTTATTCAAACTCTCAGTAACTAAATTTCATTTTATTTAAACTGAGGCTAGTAATACTACCTTCCTTCCACCTTTCTTGGGTGCATATTGTGAGATAGCATATGTTAAATAAGGTAATATATCAGAAATTACCTGCCGCAGTACCTGGCACCAAGCACGTGTTTAGTTGCTAAACTTTTCCTTCTTTCTTTGTAACCAAACCAAGATGCTAGAAGTGTTCTTTCTCTTACAGCTCTGTTTGCAAAATGCTGCCTTCTTTAAATTAGAAACAATGAACAAATTAAAAAATACAATTTGGACAAATTTGCATGTTCTTTTAAAATCAATAAAAATAAACTTTTCACTGCTCAACAACAAAAACCCAGTTTTGTTTCAACCTCTGTATGATTGTTACAGTGTGATCTCGAAGAGAGGTGAGTATTTCGCTAAAATACAAATACAAATGCTTGAGTACATGAATAATGTATATCCAGTTACTATCAGTTTACTTAAAAAGTCCTTTTTAACACCTGAATTTAGGAAATAATTAGAAGATACAGGCATTGATAATGAATAAACCTTTTCCTGATTCGATTCGATGTTTGTCATGTACATTCCCTTTTATTTGATCTTATATATTGTCTTTGTTAAATAGAGATTACATCATAGATGGTAAGACATCATGACAGGCATTTGTGGAGGGAAGGGACTTGTTTGTCCTTTGTCTGGATTTTGACGAAAGGTTTTCAAGGGCCTTGTGCTTTTTTGAAATCTTTCCTTTCACTTAACAATGTGTTGGCCACATAGGAAGTAAATCCTAATTGATTAGAATTGAGAGTCAGAACACAGAAATGTGACCAAGAAAAAAAGAGAAGATGAGTCAGAGAAGAGTGAGAAGAACTGAGGTTTCAATGGAAAAGTTGGAGGAAGAGAAAAGAAACTTCAATGTCCACACCTTGGAGGCAGTAGAGATAGCAACTGCCCTGGGGGTTGGAGCTGGTTGGAGCTGCTTGGAGCCTGCTAGAATCCAACAAGCCCATGTCTGAAACAGCCAAGAAAGATCCCATTTTATATTGCCCTGTGAACATAGAGAAGGATCTAGTGGTATTTGGCTAATCATATTAGCCTTCTCACCTCCTTCTTGTCTTATTTGTGTCAACTTATTAATGGGCTCTTCTTCGACAATCCTACTTAAAACCCACCACCACTGCCCCCCAACCTTCCCTCATTAACTTTTAAAAACTATAATTTTAATTTTTTCTTCTTAACACTTATTATCATCCAACATAGTTTACATTACTTATACTTTCTTTATAATATTGGCTCTGTAATTGCAGGATTTGTTTCACTTTTCTATCTCTGTCACCCAAAACAGTGTCTGACATATGGTAAATGTTCAATGTGTGTGGAGTAAGCAAATGAATAAATGAATGAACTATCTATTGTATCTGTAGTATTGTACCAAGCTGGGAATTTAAAGACAGAAAAGCAGGATCCCCGCCCTTAACGTGGTTGTAAAAGCAGACAAGTAAACTAATAGCCTCCAAAAGGTGGCTAGGTGCTGTGGCTCCCACCTGGAATCCCAGCACTTTAGGAGGCCAAAGCAGGCAGATTACTTGAGGTCAGGCATTCGAGACCAGCCTGGCCAACATGGTGAAACCCTGTCTCTACTAATAATACAAAAATTAGCTGGGCGTTGTGGCGAGTGCCTGTAATCCCAGCTACTCAGTGGAGCTGAGGTAAAATAATTGCTTGAACCGAAAGGTAGAAGTTGCAGTGAGCCAAGATCATGCAACAGAGTCTGGGCAACAGAGTGAAATTGTCTCTCAAAAAAAAAAAAATTATGATCAGTGTCTTGCTCAGTGTTATAGTAAAGATAAGTGTAGGTCTCTCTGGGAACACAGAGAAGGGACTTCTCATCGGGGCTTCATTAGGACATGAAAGGCCCAGAAGTCTTTTTTTGAATGAGTGATGTCTGCAGTGGGACATGGATAAGAATTAGCTGGATACTAAGGGGGATAAAAGACCCTAATCCAGCAACAGAAGTCTCAGGTATGCACAGCCTTACTTTGAGAGATTAAATACAGTGATCAGTTACCCAAAAGCGGAAACCTAACTGGTTTCTGTGTATCTCTGATTAGGTGGAGACCTTAATACGCAAAATAGACTCTCAGTCACAGCTGTGATTGAGTGAGGCTTCCAATGCTGAACATTTAAGAAGAGGCCCTAGATAAGACATTCAAAAATAAAAGCAAATGCCCCGTGACAATGAGAATTCAAAGAAGTTAATATGAATTCCATTTCCCTTCTTAAACAATACATTAGGAATATTTATCTTTAATGAAAAGATATCTCATTACTTTAGAGAAATCAAACCTGTACAGTTTTTGAAATCAAGACTAAAGGTATCAGCTATGTAAGAAGATAATAATATCATCTACTTTGGGCCTGTGGTGTGCTAAAGTTGGCTGTTAGCTCTTGAGAATCAATTCTTAAGCACTCAAAAATCCTGAGAACTGGTTGTTAAACATTTATTATTAAAAATTAAATTGTACATTCCTTTACTATAGATTGATGTTTTTGTTCCTCATTCCCCACATTCCTTTACTGAAACCTAATCGTCAATGTAAGAGTATTTAAAGGTGGAGTCTTTGAGAGGTGATTAGGTAATGAAAGTGGAGCCCTCATGAATGGGATTTGTGACCTTATAAAAGAGACTAAAGAAAACTCCCTTGTCCCTTCTGCTGTGTGAGGACACAGCTAAAGGCACCATTTGTTAACCTGAAAGAAAGCCCTCCACAGATACAGAATCTGCCAATACCTTGATCTTGGATTTCCCAGCACCCAGAACTGTGAGATACATTTCTATTGTTCATTAGCCACCGTCTTTGGTATTTTGTTGCAGCAGTCTGAACAGAGTAAGATAACTTTCAACTTTAAGTAAATTATACTAAAACAAAGTTGATGAATACTTCAAACTTATCAGTTCCTACTTGTTTTTACAAGATTTTATTATTTGCTCTGCTTTTAAGGAATATTTGTATGGTGGAGATACTACGTGGGCTACTGTGCATCTCCGTGTTCAGTGATGCCATGTTGATAGCTAGCGACCAGCTGTGATGCGATTACTTACAGCATGGAAACTAGCAAATGCTGGGAAACAAGTGTCCCCCTACCCAAAGACACAGTCATTAAGCATTTTCTAGGACGCCACTGCTTTAAGCCCAGAGACTTAACAGTGTTGAGGGTCTTTGGCTGAGTCTGGGACACAGAGCAGAACTGTGTCATAATTTTGGTGCTTAATAGCTCTTAAATACTTTTTAAATATTTTTGTAACTCGTATATTAGAGTCCTATAAGTCTCTCCTAGCTCCCTTGCCTTTAGACACAGGCATAGGACCTAAGAAGAAGGTGCTGCTTGAAACCTCCCTCCCTGGCAGGGTTGGTGGAACCTGGTGGAGGGGCATGGGGAGTCAGAGGTAGTGGTGAGCTGCTCCTATGGTGGCTTTCTGGGTCTCCTGTGCTGTGAGAACTGTGCTGTCTCAGTGCACCCTGCTGTGGGTAGATCACATCTTCAGGGAAAAAAAACAGAGTGACCTGGCTCTTATTCTAGGCTAATCAACCTCAGAGCTGAGCTTCAGTCTGGTTTTCTGGCTGTAAGCTTTCAGATATTCTATGAAATTCCTCTTCAATCAATTTATCTTCTGCTTGAAATACATAGATGGGTTCTGAGATTTGCAACAAAAAAGATGCGTAAATGCAGCAGCTTATTTCCATTTTAGCACACATCAATGAAACTATGCTTTTAAAATTTGACATTGTAGAAAAATACAATTATATTGCATAGATTAAAACTTCTACTACTAATCTGCTTTTATTAAAAAAGCAAAAAATATAGGAGTATGTATTACTCATGACTCACCACTAACCTTTAATATTTCTTCCTTTCTCTTTTTCTATTCAGAGTTTATTTTAATAAGATCAAGCTCACATTGTTTACATTGCATTGCACTTCACTACATTGGTGGCTTATCTTTCTGGATCAAAATCAATTCATTTCTGAATTTAGATATAGATTATATGAGGACTTTCATTTGAATTAGTTTCTTTTGAAGTTTTATTAAGATAAATTTTTGATTTTTGGAGATACAGTCTCATGTACTAGAACAAGCATTTGTGATTCATTTACTTTTTAAAAGTCACATATTTAATACATGATTACTAAATACCATGCACAAGATACTTGTAAGTGACAGGGATATGGCAGTGAGTATACAGACAAAAATTAATGCGTCAGGGAGCATATACTTTGAGGAGAGAGAGAGACAGCACAGCTAATGAGCAAGTAAATTATGGAGTATGGTAAAGGTGATAAGGTACTGTAGAGAAAAATAAAGTTGGGCAAAGAGGATGGAAATTGCTAGGGTAGAGAATGCTTACAATTCTAAATAGGGTGGCTAGGGTAGGACTCACCAATGGTGTGACAATTCAGCCAGGACTCAAGTGAGAGGGAGCTCTCTGGCAAAGAACCTTCCAGACAGAGAGAAGAGCTAGTATAAAGACCTATTTGAGGGACACTGACAAGGCCAGTTTGGCTGAAGAGGGGAATAGTAAAAGATGGAGGTGAAAGAGATAAGGGGAGAGCTTAGATCATTTATCACTGTTGGAGCAATATAATTGTTGCAAGAAATGGTAATTTACAAAATTAAAGATGAAATAAAACTTAAAATAAGGTATCACCCTGACTTCTGCTATTCAGAGTGTAGTCTGTGAGCCTGGAGTATCAACATTTTCTACAGCAATGTTGGAAATGAAGTTTTAGAACCCATCTCAGATATACTAAATTACAATCTGCCTCTAATAAGATCCCATGGTAACTTTTCAGCACAATGTCGCTCGACAAACAGTAATATATACTGAGGAGGAGGTTAAGAGAAAAAGGCCAAGATAGTTAAGAGACATTTGCTATAAAAGGCATTTGCTATACTCTGAGTAAGAGTTAGTAATAGCATGGACCAGTGGTGGTTGTAAGAAGAAATGCTGGACGTGAGGTATGAAGGAAAGGACAAACCAAAAACGACTCCATGGTTTTTGGGCTGAGCAAGTGGAAAGAAGTTCACATTAACTGAATTGGGGAAAAAACAGGTGGAACATATACAGTCAAATTGTATTTGAGATGTGTGATGGTTACTCTCCCATGCCAACTTGTAGGGTGTTTTTGGATGAGAATAACATTTAAATTAGTGAACCTTGAGTAAAGTAGATTGGCCTCCAAATATGTTTGGCCCCATCCAATCAACTGAAGGCCTGAATGGAACAAAAACACTGTCCTCCTCAAAAAAGGGGGTATTAATTCTCCAGAAGACCTCCTGCAGACTGGAATCTGGGTCTGCAAGTTTGTTTCTTTCTCTCTTTCCCTCTCTCCCTCCCTCCCTTCCTTCCTTGTTTCTCTTTTTTTTAAGACAGTCTCACTCTGTCACCCAGGCTGAAGTGCAATGGCTCCATCTCAGCTCATTGCAGCCTCTATCTCTCAGGTTCAAGTGATTCTCCTGTCTCAGCCTCCCAAGTAGCCAAGACTACAGGCACGAGCCACCACGCCTGGCTAATTTTTTGTATTTGTTGTAGAGACGGGGTTTTGCCATCTTGGCTAGGGTGGTCTCAAAACTCCTGACCTCAGGTCATCCGCCTGTCTCGGCCTCCCAAAGTGCTGGGATTACAGACGTGAGCCACTGCACCTTGCCTGTAAATCTCAATACAAAGTGATTTATTCCTGTTGGTTTTCCTCTGGAGAACCCAGAGTGATAGAAGATG
Source organism: Cacajao melanocephalus (assembly GCA_963573385.1). NCBI lineage: Eukaryota > Metazoa > Chordata > Mammalia > Primates > Pitheciidae > Cacajao > Cacajao melanocephalus. The sequence goes on along the minus strand of CAUYLG010003344.1, from coordinate 18,460 downwards.
TTTAATAGTTATTTTAGTCTGAGTTTAGACTGAATCTAAAGATATAAAATTGAGTCACCAGCATATAACTTAAATATAAAATCATTGGAGTAAATTATATGAAGAGGGGAAGTCAAAAAGCCTAACCTCTGGGGCCCTCCAACATTAAGAGGTCAGAGAAAAAAGAACCAGCAAAGGCGAAACAGGAGGGGCCAGAGCAGAGAGAGAAAAGTCAGGTGACTGTGTTGGGCTGGAAGCCAGGCAAAGGAGTACACAAAGGAGTATAGCATTAATGTGTCTAATGCTGTCAGTAAGTCAGGTAAGATGAGGACTGAGAATTAGATGTAATAAGACAGAGGTCTTAGGTGACCTTGATAAGGGCAATGTCAATAGAGAGGTGGGGATTTAAAAATGAAACGAGTGAGTTTGGGAGAAAATGGGAGGAGAGTTATTAAACATTTAAATTTGTGTTTGTGTGACTCTTTTACTTAAACAAAATTTTTAAAACAGATTATTTTTATGGCAGTTTTAGATTTACCAAAAAGTTGAGCAGAGAGTTTCCATATAGTTCTCACCTCCCACAGTTTCCCCTATTGTTAACAACTTGAATTAATGTGGTGTATTATTAACTAAAGTCCATAGTTTACATTAGGGTAAATTCTTTGTGTTGTACAGTTCCGTGAGTTTTAAAAAATCTATAATGTCATGTATCCACCATTACAGTTAAATTTTTAAATCACAGATGAATGGCTTACTAGCTTATTATCTTGAACAAATTACCTCAGACTGAGTCTCTATAAATTGTGGTTAAATAAAATAAAATAGATGCCTAGAATAAGTACTGGCACCTATTAAATGTTATTTTTCTTCCATTCTCTTTTGAATAAAAACCAAAAGATAATAATCAAATACCTGTAGTTTTCTTAAAACGCAACTTTGCAGTTTTACAATAAATTACATGTTTTCTTCTTATTGCGTCTTTAAAAAATATTTCAGGACACATATCCTCCCCAAATAAATGCTTTACTATCATAATTTTTAGTATTTGGCCCAGATGACTCTTTTGGTTCAGGGTGATAAAAAGGCCAAGTCATCAGTTCATCTTTATATGGGTCTGTTAGTTCTGCAATAAGAAAAATGGTAACGTTGCCACAGATAGCACATTGCACCAACCCTCGCCATCCGTCTCTCAGATAGACTGAAAGAGGCCTCAGCCTTTGCACGTAGATTTCCCAGTGCGATTTCATCACTTTTGGAGACAACAAACACTATAAGGCTATCAAGCAGAAGAACACATTCTTAAGTGAAAGCCAATCATGTAGTTTTGGCAGAAGGAATTAAAACATTGCATGGAATGTTAATTGGATGACCTTTAATGACTCCTTTAACCTGATACCTGCACAAAATTTATTTAAAAGCTAGCAAAATAAATGTGAGATTTTGAGGTCAGAAAACTGTATTCTAAAGGGGGGAAATTGACTTTGAAAGGAAATCAGTTTAAAAACTTAAAAGAAGTTTTGATGGATTTGATAGAACAAAAGAAAAAGGAGATTTTTGTTTGCTTTGGTTTTGGAAGATACAATGATCTTTTATTCATGAAATGAAAATCTATTTTGATAAGAAACACTATATTTGGGGAAAGTATCTAATTTGTGGAATGATGCAGCTAATGATTAGGCTGAGTTGAACCAGATTGATTCAATAATAAAATAAAAAATAGAAATAAATGTGCCTTTTTTCAACTTTTCTGAAAAATGCATATTAAAATTTGTCTTTTTGAATTGGTGAGGAGGTCTCATAATAGTTACTGGTCTTGAATGGACAATAAATCTTGTCATGGGAGGTAGAATTAACTGAGAGTCAATGTGAGCAAAGGTGGCATTAAGGGATATAATCCACCCTCCAGACAGAGAAAGTTAGATCAGCAGCAGTTTTGGGCATCAGTGCAGGATTTGGAGGGACTGAATTGGATAAGGGAGAATAGAGTGGGCAGAGGTTTCGCAGCAATATGGATTTGTGTTTCAGATAAAAACTAGACATGATTTAGTGTCAGATTAGCTAGACTAGGTCAAGGGAAGTCAGGAAAAGTAAGCCAAAGAGATACTGAAGAGATCCCTTCTGGCTGCCCCTGATTGTTTCATTTGGACTGATTGCTCAGGTTTCCAGGGTAGAGCCCTCTACCAAGTCACTCTTTATAGCCCTCACAGAGTTAGGTTTCCATTTACTAGGTAATTTATTTAATACCTTCATTAGTTTTGGTATATTCAGTTACCGTCATATGATTGACTTATATTTTCTTATATCAATTGACTTTTTAAGGCCATAAATAAATTTTTCTTAAAAGGGAACTTTATATTATTAATAACATCTTAAATGGAACATATTTCAGTATAAAAGGAAGGTAACTATACATACAAGTATAATGGCAACAAGGCAATGTTATTGATAATCAGTAACTAATTATTAATAACTAAGAGTAATGAGTAGTTAATTACTCTTGCACTTTGCCAGGCTTTGATATTTGATACACACTTTCTTTTTATTAAATTGGATATTACCTAAGTGTCAGATCATTGATAAAAACTAGTAGCAAATTGAGTCTCCCTCCCCAATGAGAAGAGCTGAAAGAATATAGGAAAAAAACCCACAACTTTTTCATTATATGATTCAATGATATTTATTGCCCTGTCTAGCCATGATATGAACATTTTTCATACACCAACTGGTTTGGATGCTTATTCCTTTCCAGCCTCATGCTGAAATTTGAGGGGAATGTTGGATGTAGGGCCTAGTGGGAGATGTTTGGGTCATAAGGGTGAATTCCTTATGGATGAATAGATTAATGCCCTCCCTCAGGGGTGAGTGAGTTCTTATTCTGTTATTTCCTGTTAGAGTTGGTTGTTTAAAGAAGCCTGGAACTTTCCACGTTCTTTTGTGCTTCCACTGCTGCCAGGTGATTCTGCACACATTGGCTCTCCTTTACCTTATGCCATGAGTGGGAACAGTCTGGGAACTCTTCACCAGATGCAGATTTCCAATCTTGAACTTTCCAGCTACAGAATTATGAGCCAAATAAATACTTTTTCTTTATAAATTACCTAGCCTCAGATATTCCTTTATAGCAACACAAAACAAACTTAAGACACCACCCAATATTATTTCATGTACCACTCAAAATCATCTTGGGAAATTATCGCTCTAGAATAAAATGTCTAAAATCTGGAACAATCCCAACATTTATGTGTAAACTTCTGCTGATCTATGAAAGCATCGTTGCTGCATCTGTATTGAAGTAAAAAATATGGATAATATGTGAATTTTTTATTTGTAAAGTGAATTCAGTTTATGATTATTATGAGACTATCCCTTATTTTTAATGTTAAAATGTTTTCTCATATGAAATGATGATAATGGAGGAGGAAATTTTAATTTTACATTGAAAACATATAAATACTTGTTCTCTATTTTGATAAATCTTTTGTGTTTGATTAACACCATAGTTTAGGAAACCATGGGTCTGGTCTTTTAATCTTGAAAGTTGCAGATTCTCTACTTATTCTTGTGCTCCTTTCATATGCTGGTATCTTCTGTATAAGTATACCTCAGAGAATTAAACTCTAGCTTATCTGTGGGGCTACATTATAGAGACTGTGAGATGAGGAAAAAAATGAGTTCATAAATGGTGAATGTCTTTGATGAGTGAGAACTCTTATGTGTTAGATAGCTTCATCATCTTCCTGGAACTTGTGTTACCTGAGTCAGAGGGAAAGTTACATCCTTGCATTTGGATTTTAAAGGGTCTGTGAGCTTTTGAGACTCTGGTTGTTTCCTTACTTATGGGGGGAAAAACAAGAAGAAAACAAGACTCTGGTGCCCTAGTCCTTAGTCTTCCCATCACTTAAAGTGCAAGAGGCAGAGATCTTGCTAGGAGAAATGACAACCAAAAAACTTAAGATTCCTCAAATTATATTTATGTGATATTAAATATACATTGCTTGTTTAATTTAGAAATTAGAACTGAAATCCAAAGGTATTAAGTGAGGTAATGCCAGCTATGTTTGCATTGTCATGCCTTTATGCATGACGTCATCTAGTTATAATATTCCTATCTCATCCTTTGAATTTCTATAGGTTCCCTGGTGTTGTTTCCTTTTTTATTCCTGATTTTGGTCATTTTTTTCTTTTTTCTGTTTTTCTTGTCAGAGTGGCTAAAATTTTGTCATCAATTTTGTTAATAAAAGAATAATATTTTAGTTTGATTGTTTCCTTCCCCCCCTTTTTTTTTCTACATAATTGGTTTCTGTTCTGATCTCTATTATTTCCTATAGTCTACTTCATTTTGGTTTAATTTTTCTCTTGTTTTCTATATTCTTACAGTGGAAAATGTTAAAATCTTTCTTTCCAATATAATGGTTTACGACTATACATTTATCTTTAAGCAAAAATTAGCTACATGATTTACCACTATACATTTTTGTTTAAGCAAAAATAAGCTACATGACTGTATAGTATATCCTTTTAATTTTCTGTATATTATGATGCTTTCAAATCTTAAAAAAATCTTCGTAGTTGGAAAGACACTGCTCCTCAATAGGGTTAGCTTAGTTCTAGAAATAGTAAGCGCTCAGCTTGGATCATGCCCTTAATATGAAAACTAACCTATCTGGAACCATATGCTTTCTATGTGCCCTAACATCTCTGGAGACTATTTCTCTACTTTAATCATCCCAAGGCCAGGTACAGGCAACCAGGGACTACCTGTAGGGTTAAGAGTTCACCAAAATATTCAAATGAGCCAATCCTAGGTCGTTCACTTTTCTTTGCTTTTCCTGCAGAAACCCCAACAAAGGCTCTGGCTTTCCCCTCCTTCATTTCTTCTTCTGCTTCCTGACCAAAACTTGATGTTCCTTCCGTAGTCATTTGTAGCAAGCCATGACTCTCATTTCTAGGGGAACTGTGAGTAACACTAAACTTTTCTTTCAGTGGCATTCATCTATTCATGTACTTAGTCATATTTATAAATTAAGTGCTTGGCACAGAATAATTCCACACATTTTGTCATTTGTGTTTTTATTTCCATTCAGTTCAAGAGATTTCCTAGTTCTCCTTATGATATTTTCTTTGATTTATTGGCCACTTAGAAGTGTGTTAATTTTCAAATATTTGGCGATTTTCTAAATGTATTTCTGTAGCTAGTTTGTAATTTAAATTTATTATAGTAAAGAACATATTTTGTATGAGTTCAATCCTTTAAATTAATTGAGTTTTTTTATGGCCTGACATTTGGTCTGAGAGTGTTCTATTTGGGCTGAACAATAATGTGCGCACTGTTGTTCTTGGATATAGAGTCTATAAATGTTGGGTCAAGAAGTATGATATTGTTATTCAAGTTTTCTATATCCTTACTAATTATTTTTATAGTTCTTCTAGGAATTAAGTAGTATTGAAATCTCCAACTGTATAATTATTGAATTGTCCAGTTATCAATTTAATTCTGTCATTTTTGCTTTGTAATCATGAGCTTTTGTTAGGTACATTTATAATTTCATTTATTACTGAAGTATTGAATCTTTTCTTATTACTAAATTTCCTTATTTGTCTGTCTTTAGTAATGTTTCTGGTCTTAAATTCTACTTTGTCTGCTGTTAATTTAGCCATTCCAGCTTTCTTATATTTACGGTTTGCATTGTATAACTTTTTCCATCATTTAACTTTTTCTCTTTTGTCTTTAAATCTAAATGTGTCTGTTATAGAAAACATTTACTTTGGTTTTGATTTTTTAACCTAGCCTAACAATTTCAGCTTTTGATTGGGATGTTCTGTTCATTCATATTTAATGTAGCTATGGATATGTTGTATTTGCATCTACCATTTTTCTTTTTATTTCTTACCATTTATTTAATGTCTTATGTTTCTTTTAATTCTCTATTCTTCACTTTCTGCCTTCTTCTGTGCTAGATATTTGTGTGTACTATTAGATTCCTCTGTTCATTATTAACTATCTTTTAAAAGTTATTTTCTTAGTAATTGTTCTAGGGAATACAATAGATTATTACAATCTATTTCAGGCCAATTCTGGTAAAATATAACAGTTTTGTTCCAGTGTAGTCCTATGTTATACTTCTCTTTGATTTTTGTGCTATTACTCTACCCCCATATAAGCAGTTTTATATTTATTGCTTTATTCAGTGTTATGCATTTTAGAGAAAATAAGAGAATAGACAAAAATATTTTTACACTTAAAAAAATTTGCCCACGTATCTGATGCTGCTTATTTCTTCCTGTGGATTCAAGAAATTGGTACAATTTTCATTCAGCCTAAAAAACTTTTTAATTTTTTTCTCATAGTAAAAATCTCTTAATAGCAAATTATTTTCAAAAAGTAAATATCTAGAAATATGTTCACTTTGCATCTGTTTTTGAATAATAGTTTTGCTGGATATAGAATTCTTGCCAGCAAGTATATTTGTTTGTTTTACTTTAAGCCTTTCAGTATACTATTCCACTATCTTATGGCCTTGATTCTTTCTGATGAGAGAGTGATCATATGTCCTTGTCCCTATATGTAATAAACAGTTTTCCCTCTTGCTACTTTTAATATTTTCTCTCAGTCTCTCATAAGTTTAAGCATGTTATTTCAAGTTTCAGATTTCTTTCCCTTTACCCCTTTGGGATTAACCTTTTAGATGTATATTGATGTGCTTGCTGTCATCCTACAGATTTTGTATGCTTTTCATTTTTTTTTCATTCTTTATTCACTGTTTTTTATATGAGACAGTTTCCATTAATTTCTCCTCAAGTTCATTGATTCTTTTGTCATTTCAAATTTGCTGTTAAGCCCATCTAATCAGTTTTCATTTCTTATTATACTTTTCAATTTTAGAATTTCCTTTGAGCCTTTGTTGGCAAGTTTTATTGAAATATAATTTACATACCATAGCTCACTCATTTAAAGTGTACAATTCTATGGTATTTAATATACTCACAAAGTTGGACAGCCATTACTGCAATCAATTTTAGAAATTTTTATTATATCAAAAAACAAATCCAGTATCGGTAAGCTGTTCCCTAACAGCTCTTCCAAACCCTATACAATCATGAATCTACTTTCTGTCTCTATAGATTGTTCATTCTGGACGTTGTTCATTTGTTTATTTTATGGGTGACTTCTTTTACTTAGCATAATGTTTTCAAGGTTCATCTATGTTACAGCATGTTTCAGTACTTTATTTCCTTTTATTGTTGAAAAATACTGTATGAATATACCATATTTTATTTATCCATTAATCAGTTAATGAACATTTGCATTGTTTCTACTTTTTAACTATTATGAATAATGTTTTATTTATTTATTGTAAATAATAATATTTACAATATTTGTAAATAAGTTTTCATGTAGACATATACCTAAGAATAGAAATGCTTTGTCATATGATAATTCTGTTTCACCTTTTAAGGAACTCCCAAACTGTTTCCAGAATGGCCACACTATTTTACATATCCACAAACAGGACTTCCTTCTTTTATATACACTCTGTTTCTGTACTGAATTTCCTATTTGTCAAGTCACTGTCATATATTATGAACCTAATTCATTTTAATTCTTTGTATATATTTATAATAGCTTTTTGAAATATGTTGTTGGCTAAATCCTGTATCTGGGTCTATTTAGAGTCAGTTTTTAAGTTAACTCTTTTGGCCCCTTGAGAAGTAAGCTTTGCTACTTTGAAAATATCATATATAGGCATATACCTTGCAGATATTGCAGGATTGGTTCCAGACCACCAGAATAAAGGGAATATCACAATAAAGTGAGTCATACAAATATTTTTCCCTCTGCATATAAAAGTTATGTTTTAATAAAAGACATATATGACAGACCCACAGATAGTATCATAACGAATGGGAAAAACTGAAAGTCTTTTTTCTCTGGAATACAACAAGGATGTCCACTGTCCCTACTGTTATTCAGCAGAGTAATGGAAGTTCTATCTAGAGCAAGCAGACGAGAGAATGATATAAAGGGCATCCAGGTTGGAAAGGAAGGGGTCAAATTATCCTTATTTTCAGATGATATAATTTTATATTTGGAAAAACCTAAATACTTACAAGAAAACTATTAGAACTGATAAGTGAATTTAGCAAAGTGTCAGAATACAAAATTAATATACAGAAATGAGTAACATTTCTAGATGCTAACAGTCACCAATGTGAAAAAGAAAATTTAAAAAGTAATCCCATTTACAGTAGTGATACGCAAAATTAAATATTTAGAAATTAACCAAAGAAGTGAAAGATCTCTATAATTAACCCTATGAAAACACTGATGAAAGAAATTGAAGAAGACACTAAGAAATGGAAACATAGTCTGTGTTCATGAATTGGAAGAACCAATATTGTCAAAAGGTCCATGCTACCCAAAGCAATCTACAGATTCAATGCAATCTCTATCAAAATACCAATGACATTCTTCAAAGATATAAAAGAAACAATCTTAAAACTTATATGGAACCACAAATGACCCAGAATAGCCAAAGCTATCCTAAGCAAAAGGAGCAAAACTGGAAGAATCACATTACCTGACTTCAAATTATATTATAGAGTTATAGTAACCAAAACAGCATAGTACTAGCATAAAAGCTGACACATAGATCAGTGAAACAGAATAGAGAATGCAGAAAGAAATCCACACACCTACAGTGAACTCATTTTTGACGAAGGTGCCGAGAACATATGCTAGAGAAAAGAGTCTTTTAAATAATTGGTGCTGGGAAAACTGGATATCTATATGGAGAAGAAAGGAAATAGACTCCTGTCTCTTGCCATATACAAAAATCAAATCAAAATGAGTGAAGAATTAAACCTAAGACCTCAAACCATGAAAAGGCTAAAAGAAAATGGTTGGAAAAATCTCCAGGACATTGTTCAGGGCAAAAATATCTTGAGGTACACCCCACAACCACAGGCAACCAAAGTAAGAATGGAAGAATGGGACCACATCAAGTTAAAAAGCTTCTGCACAACAAAGGATACAATCAACAAAGTGAAGTGGGAGAAAATATTTGCAAACTACCCATGTGAGAAGGGATTAATAACCAGAATATACAAGGAGCTCAAACAACTTCATAGGAAAAAATCTAATAATGTGAACAAAAGATGGGCAAAAGATTTTAATAGACATCTCTCAAAAGAAGAGATACAAATTGGAGACTGGTAGAGGTGCTCAACATCACTGATCATCAGAAAAATGCAAATTAAAACTACAGTGAGGTATTATCTCACCCCAGTTAAAATGACTTTTTAAAAAACAGGAAATAACAAATGCTGGCAAGGTTGTGGAAAAAAGGGAACCATTCTACACTGTTGGTGGGGATGTAAATTAGTACAACCATTATGGAGAACAGTTTGGAAGTTCCTCAAAAAACTAAAAATTGAGCTACCATATGATCCCGTAATCCCAGTGCTGGGGATATACCCAAAAGAAAGGAAATCGGTATATTGAAGAGATATCTACACTTCTATGTTTGTTGCAATGCTGTTCACAATAGCTAAGATTTGGAAGCATTCTAAGTGTCTATCAACAAATGAATGGTGAAAGAAAATGTGGTACATATAAACAAAAGAGTACTGTTCAGCAGTAAAAAAGAATGAGATCCCGTCATTTGCAACAACATGGATGGAACTTGAGATCATTATGTTAAGAAGTGAAATAATCCAGATGCAGAAAGACAAACATTGAATGTTTTCACTTATTTGTGGGATCTAAAAATCAAAACACTGGAACTCATGAACATACAGAGTAGAAGGACAGTTACTAGAGGCTGGGAAGGATAGTGGGGAGTTGGGAAGTATGTGGAGATCGTTAATGGGTATGATGGAAAGAATAAATAAGACCAACTACTTGATAGCACAACTGGTGACTATAGTCAGTAATAATTGTACATTTTAAAATAACTTAAAAATGCAATTAGATTGTCTGCAAATCAATGGATAAATGCTTGAAGGGATGGATAACCCATTCTTCATGATGTGTTTATTTCATATTGCACACCTGTATCGAAATATTTCTTGAACTCCATAAATATGTCTACTATGTACCCATAAAAATTAATTTAAAAATTTTAAAAAGTTATGTTTATACCATAATGTAGTCCATTAAATGTACAACAGAGTAATGTCTTTTAAAAAAGAATATACATACTTTAACTGAAAAGTGCTTTATTGCTTAAAAATGCTAATAGGCATCTGAGCCTTCAGAGATTAATAATGTTTTTGCTGGTGAAGGGTCTTGCCTCGATGATAATGGCTGCTGACTTATCAGAGAGGTGGTTGCTGAATATTGGAGTGACTGTGGAAGTTTCTTACAATAAGATAACAATGAAATTTGCTTCTTCAGTTGGCTCCTCTTTTCACAAAAGATTTCTATAACACACAATGCTGTTTGATAGCAGTTTACCCATAACACTTTAATAAAAATTGGATACAGTCCTTTCAAATACTACTGCTACATTATCAACAAAGTTTATGTATTTGGTTGGTGCAAAAGTAATTGTGGGTTTTGCCATTGAAAATAATGGCAAAACACAATTACTTTTGTACCAACCTGATAATATTCTAAAATCCTTGGTTGTTATTTCAGAAATGTTTATAATATCTTCACCAGGAGTAGATTTCATCTCAAAAAAATCTCACTTCCATTGCTTATCCATAAGGAGCAACTCATCATCTGTTCAAACTTTATTAATATTATGAGAATGCAGCAATTTAGTCACATCTTCAGGCTTCATATATCTCATTCTAGTTTTCTTACAGTTTCTACTGCATTTGAAGTTACTTCCTCCAATGAAGTCTCACATCCCTTAAAGTCATCCATGAGAGTTAAAATCAACTTCTTTCAACCTTCTCTTATTTTTGATGTTTTGACCTTCTCTTATGAATTGCAAATGTTCTTAATGACATCTAGAATGGTGAATCCTTCTCAAAAAGTTTTCAATTTACGTTGCCCAGATCTATCAGAAGAATCACTATCTGTGGCAGCTAAGGCCTTACAAAGTGTATTTTGTAAATAATATGTCTTGAGAGTCAAAATTACTCTTCGATCCATGGGTTGCAGAAAGAATGTTGTGTTAGTAGGCATGAAATATTAATCTTCTATACATCTCCAACAGAACTCTTGGGTGACTAGGTGCATTTTCAATGAGCAGTAATATTTTGAAAGGAATTTTTTTCTGAGTAATAGTTCTCAACAGTGGGTTTTAACTATTCAGCAAACCATGCTCTAAACGGATGTGCTGTCATCCGGGTTTTGTTCCATTTATAGAGCACAGATAGAGTAGATGTAACATTATTCTTAAGGGCCCTAGGATTTTCAGAATGGTAAGCAGGCATTAGCTCCAACTTAAAGTCACCAGCTGCATTTGCACCTGACAAGAGAGTCAGCTTGTCCTTTAAAGCTTTGAACCCAGTCAGATCTTTAGCCATGAATGTCTTAGATAGCATCTTCTTCCAATACTGTGTAAGACTGTTTTATCTACACGGAAAATTTGTTGTTTAGTGTAGCCACCTTTATAAGTTATCTCAGGTAGATATTCTAGATAACTACTGCAGTTTCTACATCAGCATTTGCTGCTTACTCTTGTACTTTTATGTCGGGCTTCTTTCCTTAAACCTTATAAACTAACCTCTGCAATTTGAAACATTTCTTCTGCAGCTTCCTCACCTCTGTCAGCCTTCACTTAATTGAAGAGAGTTAAGGCCTTGCTCTGAAGTGGGCTTTGGCTTAAGGAAATATGGCCAGTTTAATCTTCTCTGCAGACTGCTAAAACCTTCTCCGTATCAGCAACAAGGCTGTTTTGCTTTCTTATCATTCATGTGTTCACTGGAGTATCACTTTTAATTTCCTTCAGGAGCTTTTCCTTTGCATTCACAACTTAGCTAACTGTTGCAAGAGGCCTATCTTTTGGTCTGTCTCAGCTTTTGACATGCCTTCCTCACTAAGCCTAATCATTTTCAGCTTCTTATTTAAAGTGAGAGATGTGTAACTCTTCCTTTTAGTTGGACACTTACAGACTATTGTAGGGTTATTATAGATATGCTTTCAATATTGTTACATCTCAAGGAATAAGGAAGCTTGGGGAGAGGGAGAGAGATGGGGAACAGTCAGAACTGTTGGCAGAACAGTCAGAATGCACACGTTTATTAAGTTCCTTGTCTTATATGGGTGTGATTTGCGGCGCCTGGAACATTGTAATGGTAACATCAAAGATCACCAATCAGAGATAAACATAACAGATAAAATAATAATGAAAAAGTTTGCAATATTGAGAGAATTACCAGAATATGACATAGAGACACAAAGTGAGCACATGCTATGGAAAAAATGGTGCCAATAGACTTGTTTGACTCAAGGTTGCGACAAACCTTCAATTTTTTAAAAATGGTATATCTGCCAAGTGCAATAAGGTTAAGTGCCAAAAAATAAGATGTGTTGGTATATTTTTGTTATTGTTTAATTTGAAATATTTACATCATGCCTTCTAGGAACTTTGGCTTCTGACTTTTTTCCTGAGTATTCTTTTTAATTGATTTATTTTTTATTTTTTAGAGACGGAGTCTTACCGTGTTGCCCAGGCTGAACTTAAATTCCTGAGCTCAAGCAGTCCTCTTACCTCAGCCTTCCCAGTAGCTAAGACTACAGTTGCATGCTACCCATGGTGGGCCTGAGTGTTTTATAGTGAGTAGCTTTTCCGGACTTAAACTTTGGTGTTTTGTTGCTGATGTCTTTGCTATTTTTGTTTGTTGTTGTTGCGTGAAATCTGGCTATTTTAGTGCTTGTTCCATTGTCTGCACAGCTTTGCATTCAGCTAATGTTTGGCACCGTATTTGTTCTTAAACAACTTGAGCCTCTGTGTGTGCTTTGGGGAGCATTACACGAACATGCAAAATTCAGCTAGCTCTCAATTTTATCTTGGCTTTCACTTTCATCTTGACTCCCTTAGATCTCCTCTTTGTGTGTGTATAGTTTTTTAATCAACCAGGGATGTGGAGAGCTTATCTAGCCCTTCTATGGCCCTCTCGTGTTCATAATCTCCTCATTTTGTTTCTGGCTGGACATTGCTAATGTGAAATGAGATTGAAGCCTCAGGTTTTCAGAGCTATGGGTTTTGTTTCCTTTCAAGTTTGCTGCTTACGGTCAATGCTGTCATGGATTTTTGCCCACTGACCTAAATGAAGTCAATTTCCTTTGTCAGAAAAGTTGATAGTTTCTTTTGCCAGATCCCTAGGGGTAAAAGTAACATTCTTGTTGAAAAAAATAGAAGGTAGGGTGCAGAAAGAAGGGTACAAGTGGTAGTGGAATGAGAATGACCCTAGAGGCAAAAGCCACAGGTCATCACTGTTTTTACCTTAATAAGTAAGTTAAAAATCTTTGTAGTAAATGGCTCTCAACTGAATTTTTGTCTGTGGCCAATTTCCATTGCCTCCAAAATGATTATTTTAGACAATTTTGTTGAATTTTGTACTTTTTTGGGGCAAGCATATTCGTAGACCTTTTCACCTTTCCATGGCCATAAAGTTTGCTCACTCTTAGATTTCTTCACTCTCCTAGAATGTGATTTCTATCCTTCAGATTGCCATCTGATTCAAAATAGCTGCTACAGGTCAGATATCACATGAAAGTTCCAGGTCAAAAAAACAGAGAAGGCTAAAGTATAAAACTGGTGCTTCTGCCTGCTGATTCATGTCTTTTTAAGGAGGCTTTCCATTTGTCCACACAACGCTTTTGCTTGCATATTGTTGGCCAAAACCTAATCATATGGCCATTACTAGGTTTATGGTATATTGGGAAATGTTAGTTTTTAAATTTGTTTGCCATACAAATAGAATCAGAGTGGCCAGGTGTGGTGGCTCACACCTGTCATACCAGCACACCTGGAAGCTGAGGCAGGAGGATCACTTGAGCCCAGCAGTTAAAGACCACATATATATGTGTGTGTGTGTGTGTGTGTGTGTGTGTGTATACACTATATATATATTATGATATAAGATAATCTCTATATATAGCTGATTCTATGTACACACAATACTATATATAAAGAGAATTATATATAATATATAATTATATAATCATACATTATATATAATTATACATATAATGTATGATTGTATAATTATATATATACTATATAGAGAGAAATCTATAAATTACTTTGGGCAGTATGGTCATTTTCATGCTATTAATTCTTCCTAACCATGAGCATGGAATATGTCTATATATATATATAGAGAGAGAGAGAGAGAGAGACAGAGAGAGAGAGAGAGAGAGAGAATCAGCTTTCTTGGGAAAAAGAAGAAAACAGCTATTGAGTGGCAACTGACATCTCTATCACACTATCTTTCAATTCCAGCTCAAGTACTATGGTTCCCTTCCTGAAACACTCAATCTCCCATAAATTATCTCAGCCAATAAAACACTTACCTTTATTCTGTAGAATTTATTTGGTATTTATCACATTCTTCTTTGCTTGCCTTCTTGTCTTTTTTATCTAACTATATAATAAGCTTTCTGAGTGTGGCATTTATTTTTATACCTCTTTAGAGCTGCATGCTGTGTCTAGCACACTGTGGATATAGTTGAAGCTTAATAAACTTTTAAAAATTATTTCATTCCATTATCAAAAATAAATAATGGTAAAATGGCAGAGCTAGGAGGGAATCAAAGCACACCTCACCTCTCCCTGCACCACCCTACCTTGTCCTCTCCCCAGTGTTTTTCTAGAATTGATCCAGCTTGCCAAAGTCATCTGGTAGTCTGTATTTTTTAGACATGCCATTGGTAACTTTTTTCAGAAATACTTTTCTTCATGTGCAACTTTCTTTCAAACTTTACTTTGCGGGGTTCATGACTGTATTAGGCCATTGTGCATTGCTATAAAGAAATGCATGAGGCTGGGTAATTTATAAAGAAAAGAGGTTTATTTTGGCTTGCAGTTCTGCAGGCTGTATAGGAAACATGGTGCCAGCATCTGCTTCTAGTGAGGGCCTCAGGAAGCTTACAGTCATGGTGGACAGTGAAGGAGGAGCTGGAGTGTCACATGGTGAGAGATGAAGCAAATGAAAGGGAAGAGGTCCCAGACTCTTTTAAACAGTAAGATTTCACATGAACTATTACAGTGAGAACTCACTCATTATTGTAAGGAAATCACCAAGCCATTTATGTGGGATGTGCCCCAGAGACCTAAACACCTCCCACCAGGTTTCACCCCCAACACTGGGGATCTCATTTCCACTTGAGATGAGGAGGGGCCAAACATTCAAACTATATCAATGACTGAGCTACAGCTTCTCAGAACTATAGATGGCTCTCTGTGAAGCAGGAGTTGGTAGCCATCCAGCTTTCCTGGGCAGAAGTCCATACTACAAACTGTGTTTGCCAAAATTGGAAAGAATTCTCTGGATTCAGCAGAAAAGAAAACTACCTGGACAGACAGCAGAATCTGAAGTTCAAATTGCCTTTTCTGGCTTGAGCAGCTTCCTGAACCTCATTGCCAGTCAGGATGAGCTTTGTATATTCAATTAACTCTAGACACTTGATTTCCTGGGTGTGCTAATCTAAGAAGATTCAGCCTGGATTCTACTCCTCAGACTACATTTTTTAAAAGATGAAGAAAATTAAGAAACGGGCATCTGTTTCTCAGTTACCTGAAAGTATATTGCTACAGTCCAAGAGAAGAAGAACATGAAAGAAATTATTTTAATAACCTCATACATTTATTTCTGACCCCAATATATTCTTTGTTGAGATTATAGCTGTTTCTTAGAAGTTATGGAAAGGCTATAATTTAGTTTTCTGAAGATTTCATGCTAGAGTTAATTTCACTGTGGCCCTCACAGATTCATATGTTTATCTGCAAAGTCTTTTTTTTCTTTCGGCCATTCATTCCAAGTAACAAAAGCTAACCAGGTTAAGACACTGAAGGTAAAGACTCCCTCAAAGACAAGAAAAATAACTATATATATTAAACATACTGATTTGTACACCCACACATGCGAATACACATGGGGCATCTCATTATTTAATCTGATATACTATATATATGTGTGTGTGTGTATATATATATGTGTGTGTATATATATGTGTATATATATATATGTGTATGTATATATATGTGTATATATATGTTTATTATGACTATCAGATGAAAGTGGTGGCTTGGAAATGTAGCCTTTACGGTGTTGCCAAAGAAAACAGTGACTCCTGAGTTGAGAGGTTTTGTAAACTGGGCTGTCCTGTCTGGCTAAACTAAGATTGGACTATTTGAAATGTAAGAAGATTATTTTTTGATAATCTAGACCACAGAAGGAGAACATGCAAAATAATTTTCAAGTAAACACTTTTTAAGTATTTTTAGGCTTTGGTTTCCTCGCCTGTAAAATGAGAGAGTTGGATCAGGATATCTCAGAAGCCTATTTCAGCTCCGTGGTTTTAGAGCCTTACAGAATCAACTGAGTAAAATCGACAGGGTAGACTGACATTATGCTGAATTTGATGAAATCTCTGATACCCTTAGTAAGACTTTCCTGTCTAAAATAACACAATCACATTGAACACTGATTACATTACATTTCCTATCCCTCCCCATTTCCTAAAAAATATGAGTTGTCACAAATAATTTTCCTAAGGTTTGAACTATGGTTTGGTTAAATTCTTAGTGACTCATTTGCATGCCGTATAATTATCTCATTTTGTTTATTGCTTACTTAATCAGGTGCCTCTATGGAATGGCAGTCTTCAGAATGTAAAAAGCAAATCGTTAGTCACGGCAGGAAGTAAAAAACAGGTTCATTGTGCTCAGCTATGCCAACTTAATATAGCAGAAAATATAGTCAGTTTCCTGGGGGGCACCTATCATAACCTAGTAAAGTATTGACTCTCCCTCATAACTTAATCACTTGCTTTCATTCTCAATAGATATGAAGCAATAACAACATCAATATCATCTCCCCCACAGGCTATAACAACATCTATGCCTTGCATTTTCTGATTATTTCAGAATTCCCTTCTCTCTACCTCCTCTTTCACAAGAACATTGTGGCTTCTTTTTAAATTAAAAAAGATAAGAAATCTTAATGGCTTCATTTTCTCTGTCTACTTTTGCTCACATCTCTCACTGATATCAAACTATCCCCAAAAGTAGCATTTTTCCTTTTAAAGAGAAGAGGTATGTTCACAATCTCCTTTTGAAGACATCCTTCCAACTATCCAATAAATAAATATCCAATAAATAAATAAATATTTATTAAGCATCTACAGTGTGCTAAACACCAGGGATGCTAAAACAAATAAAGCATGGTCCAATATAGAGCTCCCTATCTAGGGGGATTGATGGCATGCAAACTGAGAAATACAAATAGCTGGTAAAAGGGATATATCAGAGGTAAATTGTATTATTCAGAGTTCTCCAGAGAAACAGAACCAACAGGATATATACAGATATATAAGAGGATATATACAGATATATAAGAAGATTTATTATGAAAATTGGCTCACATGATTATAGCAGTCAAGAATTGCATGATATGCTGTCTGCAAGCTTCAGAGCCAAAAATACCAGTGGTATAATTCAGTCTGACTCTAAAAGCCTGAGAACTAGGAGAACTGAATGCCTGAGAACCAGGAGGTATAGGGGTTCCTGGTGAAAATCTGAGTACAGAGACCTTAGAACCAGGAATTATAATATGCAAAAGCAGGAGAAAATGGATGACCCAGATCACAAAGAGAGAAAGAGAGAATTTGCCCTTTCTCAAACTTCTGTTCTATTTGACTAGGCCCTCAATGCATTGAATGATGCTTGCTAATATTGGTTACGGTGATCTTATTTACTCAGCCTATCAATTCAATTGCTAATCTCTTCTTAAAACACTCTCAAATAAACAAATCATGTTTTTCCAGCTATCTTGGCATCCCTTAGCTCCGTCAAGTTGACACATAAGATCAACCACCACAAAATTACTGGACATATGGGAGCAAGTAGATGAGGAGTGCCTAAGTTAGATAGGGCAGTAGGACAGAGTCAAAGAAAGATTTTCAGAGGAGAAAATATCAGCAGTGAGTATGAAGGACAACTGTGAATTAGGCATTGAAGTGGAAGAAATGGGCATTCTGAGCAGTAGCCAGAACTTCCATGCCAAGAGGAGAGCAGAACCTTGGAGCACTGGAGGAATTTCAAACGGCTAAGGATTGGTGGAAAAACAGAGTGAGAATAGGGATAAAGGGGAATGTGAAAAAATAACAAGGACAAGGTAGATAGGGGCCATGATACATCAGCCCAGTATACTGTATTGTGTAGTTTCAATTTTATTCTAAAGACTCTAGACACTGGAATAGAGGAAAGTTTGTAGCAATAAATGCCCACATGAGAAGTGAGGAAAGATGTAAAATCAACACCCTGTCATCAAAATTGAAAGAGCTAGAGGAGCAAGA
>CAUYLG010003342.1:0-10528 GCA_963573385.1 Cacajao melanocephalus | reverse complement strand
AGGTACCCTTTTGGGATGAAGCTATCAGTGGAAGGAAGAGGCAGCAATCTTGGCTGCTCTGCAGCCCCTGCTGGTGATTCCCAGGCAAGCAGCGTCTGGACAAGACCTCTAGCAAACTCCAGCAGACCTGCAGCAGAGGGGCCTATTAGAAGGAAATCAAATGTTAAAGAATATAGCTATTAGAGAGTTTTCACACCCCTTTTTCAAAGAATGTGAAATGTGGCTTGCTACTTCTCTTCCAAGTTTCGGTTCTCTCCTCAGTAAGTAAAAAGTCCTCATTCCCAACAAAAATTCTTTGGGAAGAAGAGGAAATAGAAAAAAGAATCCTTTGCCACAAAAGTTAGTATTTTGCCAAGGTCCATTAGAGTTACACTTACTTAACGTGTTATCGCTCCGCTGAAGCTTAGGCACCGACTCTTATCCTCCAAGAGAAAATCCTATTTCCTGTGTGTGTTTCTTAAGCGCTAATTAGACAATATTAACTTTTGCCTTTAAATTGAAAACTGCAGACTGCTGTCCCATGAGTCAGAAATGTTGTATTTGGGCTACACAGGCTCTTTTTGTGTGTTTTGTTTTTAATTAAATTTCATGGCTAAGTTTAACATAAGGAAATTTTACATAAAGTTTTTGCATTTCTGGGTTCTCTTATAAAACTAGAAACTGTCACATTGGCTAGAATCCTGCTTGATGCCATCCAGCTGAAGCTTAGGGAAGCATCCCCATTCAGACATCATAATTTGCATTTGGGCTCAGGACCTACCCAGCCCACTTCATTCTTGGCCCCATCCTGGCCTATGTCTATGACCTGTGATCCAAACAAGAAGAAGAAAATGGCATCTAAATATTGCCCCCAAATTAAGCAAGTTATTAACACCCATGACATGTATCCTGTCTCCTGCTGACTTCTCTGCATTTCTTTTATTCACTGGACAGTTTGGGACCAGTTTAGTGGTTTCCTTGAAGGGAAAGGAAGCATGATCCCTTTTAAAAGGCAAAATTGTCTTTATTTCTCCCGGAGCCAAAGCCCACAGAAGTTCTTAATGCTGGAGGGCCTCATTTAAACAGCAGTCAGTTCATGTTTCCTGAAGAGGAATTCAAACACCATCAAATGGCTTCTTGGCCCTAGACAGTCAAGAGTCCTGTCCACTCCTCCTGATACCAAGCCTGGCTGAGACCCAGGTGAAAGACTGGGATGAGGATGGAGCCTTGGAGTGCATGGCATGGGATATAATCACGGTTGCTTCTTTCTGAACCGGTGGCTTCCCTGCTTCTCCAGCTTTTCACTGACCTTCCAGATGTCCCCAGCAGCTACATAACAGCATGACCTAGGAGAGCATGGGCTGTGTATGTTCAGTGTGGTCTGTATTTCATGAGCACGGCAACCCAGTCACCACTGGGTAATTCCCAGGCCAAGAAATGATTGCCCCCGGGTCTCCCTTGCCCAGCACCTAGGAAGTCCGTCACTGCAATATGAACTTTGCCGCTGCATTTCTCAGAAAGGCCACAGGGAACCCAAATTAATGCACACTTGTAGTTTCCGCTAAAGATGGGAACTTAGGGCATATGTAAGGGCATAAGCAGTTAGAACCGGACCCTTAGTGGCTGAAGACCAGATCTGTCTTTGGGAAGACTCATCCTTTGCCTAGGCCTTTTCTGCTGATTCCTGGCTTGTTTCTGGGCTCCCTGATCTCTCACTCAAGCTTGGAGTTTCTCACTGCAAAAGAAAGATGGTCAACCAGAAGACCGATGGTCATTTAGGTCATGCCGTTCTCTGAATAGAGAGTGAACTTTTCAAAAACGGTATGAGATGAAGCAGGGAGTTCTGAAGCCTACGGAACCATCCTCTGGGTCAGCATTTTCCAAACTTTATCACGTTCACATCATGAGTGTCCCTAGAGGACATGGGACAGGCTTCTGGAGAATCTATGAGGGTTTCCTGGAAAAGTTTTTTTCTTCACATGATATGATTATGATAAGAAAAACACAATACTAGCAATTAAAAAAATTTTAGATACTAAATTTGTTTATAACTTTCAAATGCAGTCTTTTAACATTTTTAAATCAGTAACTTTGGTTTGCTTGACTGAGCACAACTTTTAAATATCTGGTTTTATTGAAATGGCTGCATCAAATCATTTTCAACAATTCTTTCAAATTCCTGGTAGCATCGCTGAGTAAGGGATAAAAAATGTTCAAAGTCATTTGTGCAAGCATTCAAAAATGGACAGCCACTGAAATGGTATCCTTTTCTTTCCTTGACAAATTTCATGTTGAAATTCTTGTGGCAGTAAGAGTAGATCTCTATGTGAAAACAACTTTTTCACATCAAATATTTCAAAATAATGTTGAAACCTTAATTTGACACAAATACCTCTAAGTCTGGATCTCGTTGTTGAGGAGAATAAATCTCACCCCCTAAAGAGACTCACAGATACACAAGAACAAATATCTTTAGCGAGGAAAACAAAAGAAAAGAAAAGCCAGGCTTGTTTCCATAGATTTCGTTCTACACACACCCACTATTGTCTCCCACGCCCATGTTCTAAGACCCTGAAATTCACCTTGATATTATTAAGCCCCCTTTTGCTGGCCTTGGAAGTCCTAGCCTTTGGTGAGACTTAGCATCTCCTGAAAGACTTGGGTTATTTTCTTGCTTTGAATTCTTAGGCAGCGGGATTCTGACAGACGCAGCAGCCAGTCATGGAGGGCACCTGGTGCAGACACACTGAGACACACTCCAGTGAATAGCAATGGTTTTGATTTTGCATAATGAGGCATGATGTACCCAGAGCATTTTGCATAATGTAAGAACAGTAAATCTGTTTGGCCTTGCCATTAATTCTCAGGGCTGTGCGTTAGGTAAACAAATTGCATGTCATTATCCTTTAAAAGTTTGCAGGAAAGGAGGAGGCAAGCATTCTATTATTATACTTTTTAAACAATAAACACTTAGTAATTGTTTAAAACTATCGATGTAAGTGGGTTGTGATTCATTTGTATTTTCCTCTTTGTCTGGTGCTGAGAGGAGACACAAAAAAACACCTCTCTGAAGTGGTTGCATGCCTGGAACTGATAAATGTATCACAGTCCTGCATGACTTTATCTGGGAAACAGACTTTGATAGCTTGCTAGGATTTAGGTCAGTGGATAATTCAGCACAAACAGCAAATCTTAATGCTATTGACAAAAGAAGGGACACAAATAACTGACAAATTCCATAAATCCCTGGCTTATAAGTAGCTCTCTTTCATAGATTTATTGTAAGTGTCCTTGAAAGCTATCTGAGAAAAAAATTGGCGCGCTCTCCACAGTTTGACAGTATAACATTCAGAGTTGCCGATAACTGAGTTTCCCATAAAAGCCGCTATTCAAGAAAATGGTGCCTTGGGTGGCAAGCGTTTTATCTTTGGGTAATAATATGAAGAGAAATTTCACGTGGAAGAATGGTCAGTGAGTTACATAAGTATCATTTTCCCAAGTGGGCAAATTCTTGACAATTTCCTTTAGGCGTTAGGGAGGGTAGAGGATAATATCTAGTTTGGGGGAAGAACCCAGCTATCATGTGTTAATATCAGAAGACCTGCTTCTGTCTTAAGGGAAAAAAACAACAATAAAAAAAAAAACCCTGTACATCCACGTGCCTAGAAAGCTGACTGCAGGCTAAGAAAGTGAACTCCTGCTAAACATGCCTGGGCTGCAGCGCAGCCCACACCATTTTTTTTTTTAACTTTTTAATTTTATTATTGTACTTTAAGTTCTGGGGTACATGTGCAGAACGTGCAGGTTTGTTACATAGGCATACGCGTCCCGTGGTGGTCGGCTGCATCCATCACCCGGTCATCTGCATTAGGTATTTTTCCTCATGCTATCCCTCCCCTATCCCCCGACCCCCTGCTATCCCTCCCCCAGCCCCCCACCCCCCAACAGGCCCCGGTGTGTGATGTTCCCCTCCCCGTGTCCATGTGTTCTTATGTTCAACTCCCACTTATGAGTGAGAACATGAGGTGTTTGGTTTTCTGTTCTTGTGTCAGTTTGCTGGGAATGATGCTTTCCAGCTTCATCCATGTCCATGCAAAGGACGTGAACTCATTCTTTTTTATGGCTGTGTCATATTTCATGGTGTATACGTGCCACACCATTCTTATTTACCAAACCACTCTTGATTTCAAACTCGCTCTCACAGCCCTCTAGGCTTGCTTGGTGAGGTCACTCTAGAAGGTGTCCGAAAATGTCAAGACTCCAAACAAAGCAACCTTATTCTGTCTTTTTTCTGGGACACTTCTAGATGATGCTCCTCCAGGCAGGTGAGATCCCTGCTTTCAGGCATTGCTTTGGCAATTCACATGGGACCTGAGTCTGGGAGAAATCAGGAAGTGATTGCTGAACAAACATGGAATGCAGATGCCCCTTACCTTGATCTCCTTATTCTACCATCCCCTGAACTGTGGTGTCTGAGCTGCCTGGTATCCACCTAGAATGATTTATTTTGTGTATCTCAACTTCAGGGGGTATAAAGTTTTCTGAGGATGTAGTTTGTGTTTTTAGTTTCTTTTCAGAGTTAGCAAGAAGCACAGAAATATGTCTCTAGTAGATAGTGAATAAACATATCACTGTTTAATCACAGCAGCGTTACCCAAATTTTAGTTATTCAAGTGAAAGTCTCATGATTTGGGGTAGTTCTGTGTTCCTATTTCTGTGACAAACTTAATGCTTTTTAAATAGACTTGACTTATTTTTATGACTTTATTATTTCTTAGAGACTGACTTTTGCTTTGTCACTCAGGCTGGAGTGCAGCAGTGCATGCATGGCTCACGGCAGCAATGAACTCTTGGGCTCAGGTGATCCTCCTGCCTCCGTCTCCCAATTAGCTGGGGTTACAGGTGTATGCCACCACACCTGGATAATTGTTTAATTTTTTACAAAGATGGGGTCTCACACTGATGACCAGGCTAGTCTTGAACTCCTGGCCTCAAGGAATCTTCCTGCCTCTGCCTCCCAAAGTGCTAGGATTACAGGTGTGAGCCACTGCTTCCTGCCAGTGGATTCAACTTTTAAGTTAATAAGTATATTTTTAAAGATATTTAATATCACTTTTATTACTGTTATCATTTGTAGTAAAATAATTGTTAAAATAAATATATTATAGAACAATGCCAGAGCATCTTCTTGCCAGGAAAAGGCCTACTGTTCCTTGTTTAAAAAAAAAAGAAGAAGAAGAAGATGGGAAAGTGGATTGGTAGGCTGGGAAGTGTTTAGAGGATTGTGAGGTCCCCTGGGCACCAGACTGATAGCATCTCTGTGAAAGACTCAGAACTATGGCTGGAGAATCAGGTAGGGAAGACCTGTACCTTGCCATGTATCTCAATGCTAGTTTAATGCACTATCCATGTGCTAAGTAAAGTCACCTCTAATTCCATTTGCTGACAAACTCTAGACCCGAGAATGCTGCTGCAGGGACTCCATTCGTCAGAGCACACGTTGTTCCTCTCTGTCCATTGAAAAGCCGGCAGGTGTGAGAACTACGTGCCCTCGCTGGATGGAAACATGGGGGAACAGAGACTCTGCCAGTTCCTTTTCACTCTCATGCCCATAAGACTTCTGGCAGCATCTCAGCTCCCTATTTTTTAGCGCAAATTGGTAATTTTAAAGTTGAATCCTTTTATTCTATAACTATGGAACTCACATCAGAGAGAATGTATCTTCTTAACTGTGGGAAGTAGGGGGTATGTCTAAATTAGGGGTATTTTTCACATACCTACAAGCAGCAACATAAAAATATATTGACTCCTGAATTGGAAATCAGATGCAAATGCTCTTTTTTAAAAAAAAATCAATTTTTGTTATAAGTTCAGGGGTACCTTTGCAGGTTTGTTACATGGGTATATTGTGTGACGCTGAGGTTTGGGGTACAATTGATCCCATCATCCAGGACATGAGCAGAACACCCAATAGGCAGTTTTTCCTCCCTCCCTCCCTGCTCCAATATTCCCCAGCGCCTATTGTTTCCATCTTTGTGTCCACGGGCACCCAGTGACTAGCTCTCATTTGTAAATGAGAACATTCGGTAACTAGTTTGCATCAATTGTCTTAGAGTAATGACCGCCAGCTGCAGCCATGTCGCTGCAAAGGACAGGATTTTGTTTACTTTCATGGCTGCATAGTATTCCATTGTGCATATGTACCACGTTTTCTTTATCCAGTCCACCGTGGCTGGGCACCTAGGTTGATTTTGCATCTTTGCTATTGTGAGCACTGCTGCCGTGAGCATAGGAGTTCATGTGTTTTTCTGACAGATGATTTATTTTTCTTTGGGTGTGTACTCAGCAGTGGGATTGCTGGACCAAGTGGTAGTTCCGTTTTAAGTTCCTTAAGTTCTCCAAGAAATCTTCAAACTTCTTTCTACGGTGCTTGGCAAATTAATTGACATTTCCACCAACAGTGAATAAGCATTCCCTTTTCTCCACAGGCTCACCAGCATCTATTATACTTCTCCTATTTTTTTTTTTTTTTGAGACAGAATCTCGCCTGTCACCCATGCTGCAGGGGCGCGATCTCAGCTCACTGAACCTCCGCCTCCTGGGTGCAAGTGATTCTCATGCCTCAGCCTCCTGAGTAGCTGGGATTGCAGTTGTGTGCCAACATGCCTCACTAATTTTTGTATTTTTTGTAGAGACAGGGTTTCACTGTGTCGGCCAGGAGGCTGGTCTCAAACTCCTGCCCTCAAGTGATCCACCTGCCTTGGCCTCCCAAACTGCTGGGATTACAACCATGTGCCCCCATGCCCGGCTAATTTTTATATTTTTAGTAGAGACAGTTTCATCACATTGGCCCAGCTAGTTTCAAACTCCTGACCTCAGGTGATCCACCCACCTTGGCCTCCCAAAGTGCTGGGATTACAGGCCTGAGCCACCACGCCCAGCCTATTTTTTACTTATTAGTAATAGCCTTCTAACTAGTGTGAGATGCTATCCCACTGTGCCCTTGATTTGCATTTCTCTAATGCCTCCAATTAAGGTCTAATATCTCGAATCTATAGGGAATTTAAACAAATCAACAAGCAAAAACATAAATAAGCAGGCAGAAGACATGAACAGACGCTTCTCAAAAGTAAACGTCCGTGCAGCCAACACATGTAAAAAATGTGAATACTCTTAATAACAATATTCTGGTCACAAAATAAAGAAACACCCCATTTATCAAGAACCTTGTGGGACTGTATCGTTAAAATTTGTGGAATTTCAGATTAGGAACTTAATCAATCATCTTTCCAGTGAATTCATCCAACTAACCTTGTAGGTGACCCTCCAAAATTACAGTCAAGACTTACGGATGGCTTGGTCTCCCGGCTTGCTGGAGGAGTAACTCTCACATTTCATGTGCACACAAATGACTGATCTGTCTAAATGCAGATGCTGATTCCGCAGGTGCGGGGTGGGTCTGGGATCCTGCATTCCCAGCAAGCTCCCAGGGCATGTGGTCCCTGCTGGTCCTAAAACCACACTCAGTGGAGTAAAGCGTTGTGTGGCTTGGGTGTTTTTCATTCGTTGTAGTGTCATTCTTGAGATGTTTTAGTACCTGGCATCCAATTACCTCCACTTTGCCAAAGAAAAACTGTCCTATTTGGAGAAATAGGAATGCTTTTACCCTGTTGGTGGGAATGTAAATTAGTTCAACCATTGTGGAAGGCAGTGTGGCGATTCCTCAAGGATCTAGAACCAGAAATACCATTTGACCCAGCAATCCCATTACAGGGTATATACCCACAGGATTATAAATCATTCTACTATAAAGACACATGCATACCTATGTTTATTGCAGCACTGTTTACAATAGCAAAGACTTGGAACCAACCCAAATGCCCCTCAATGATAGACTGGATAAAGAAAATGTGGCACATATACACCATGGAATACTATGCGGCCATAAAAAAGAATGAGTTCATGCAAAGGTGGAGGGATGTGGATGAAGCTAGAAGCCATCATCCTCAGCAAACTAACACGGGAACAGAAAACCAAACACCGCATGTTCTCACTTATAAGTGGGAGTTGAGCAATGAGAACACATGGACACAAGGAGGGGAACATCACACACTGAGGCCTGTTGGGGGATGGGGGCAAGGGGCGGGAGAACATTAGGACAAATACCTAATGCATGTGGGGCTTAAAACCTGGATGGTGGGTTGATGGGTGCAGCAAACCACCATGGCACATGTATACCTGTGTAACAAACGTGCACGTTCTGCACATGTATCCCAGAACTTAAAGTAACATTTTAAAAAAAATCAAAAAGAAAAAGAAAAACTGTCTGTCTGGGGTCTCTTCTTCTATGGGAGAGCTCTAAGATTTCCAGTGAGAACATCACAGGAAAGGTTCCTGATTTTCGCTTCTGTGTTGTGAAGCTGAGACTAATGATCTTGAATACCCAAGGAGGGGCTCCCACTCTTCTAGCTGCAGGTTGTCTGGGTGTCTGGGTTTTTTTTTCCCCCCTAACAAATCCCCATCAGTCAGTCCCAGCAAAACATGGCTGATATTTTTCTTCAAGTGAGTTTCACAAACATTACTTAAAACCTATCGCTTTGGGAAAAATGCACTCCAAAAACATCTTTGGATATTTGTCTCTGGCATTATAAAGCACAAACGTTATGTTACTCTGCTCCCGATAATAATGCCTTTGAGGCAGCTGTCACAGGGAGCCATCACCAGTGGCAAGAACATCCCTGCCCATCGGAAAGCAAGATGCACAGATGCCACTGCAAGATAACAACAACCATTTTTTAACAGTACAAGTTAAACCTTGTTGTGACTGTAATTATCTGTGATGAATTCCAAAGGGATGCCAATATTTTGACATGTACCAAATGGGAAGATGAGCACTAATTTGAAAGCACCTCAGCCTTTTGTTAATGGAACACTTTAGAACCCAGTTGCACAGGGAAATTAAAAAGTCCCGATTTTTCTGACTTGACTTGAACTGTGAGCTGCCTGAAATGCCCATTCTCTTGGCACACTCTTGCACGCACACAGACAATAAGGAATTTTGGCTGGAAAGGATGTGATTCACTCCCAAAGATCCAGGGGAAGCCCGTGGAATGTACAGTCTTATTTCATTCTACCAATTGACGGAGATCGGTCAATACATGATTCTAATGGCATTTGTGTATGGTACATTGCCAAGCGTTGTTTTTAGCGGAAATATGTGGTAAGATTACATTGCACACTAATGCCATCCTATGTAACGATGCAGTCATCTCAAAAATAAATTGTCCAAATACTTGAGTTTTCCAGACGTCATCTCTGACTCTTGAGTCTGAGAATTTAAACTCAGGTGGTACCCTGTGTTCTACGGGGTTTCTGTGGTAGCCAGAGCAGACTTGGGGGAGCCGAGCTTCTGGTCTCGATACCACTTTTCAGCTTTGCTTAGAGGACCCTGCTCTTGGCAACACTTACCATTCCAGCAGAGACGCAGATGATCAATTATTGCTCAAAAAAAAATGAGAAAAGAACAAGGGGAGAACCAGGACAACCTGATCTGCATACAGGACACCGGAACCGGTGCCAGAATCAAGACTTGACAAATTGAGACTCCAAAAAGCCAGAGCTTATCAGATTCCTAGGAGACCCCTTCATCCTCAGCCTGTGGCTTTTCCCGAGTGGCTCACTTGATTTTCCCATTCTGTTCTGGCTGCCCCTGTCACTCACTCATCAGATGGAACCCCCGAGGTTCACGTCACTGCCTTTCCTTTCAGCGGCCTTGGTCACATTGCTATCCACTATTAAGTGGCCACAGCTGAAGCCCTGTTCCCACATTTTCACTCACAAGAACTAGGTTAGTTCTGCATACAGTGTGAAAAATTAGACCCAGCCTCTGTTCTGAGGATAGCTCGTGTAACTGTGACCAGATAATGAGACACAAGAGACCAGGATAAAGTGAGCTGGGACGGAAGAGGCAGAAACAGAGCAGACCCTAGAACAGCAGTGACTCGGGGGGTTCGTTAAGTACGAAGGTCTCCGGGCTCATCTTTCCTTCGTTAAGTACAAAGGTCTTTGGGCTCATCTTTCCTCTTTGTGGCCATCCTGGGGGTTCGTTAAGTACGAAGGTCTCCGGGCTCATCTTTCCTTCGTTAAGTACAAAGGTCTCCGGGCTCATCTTTCCTCTTTGCGGCCATCCTGTCCTGATACTCTGTCTTTTTGCTGTCTCACCGCCATGGCCTCGATGAACATGTCTCATGCCTAACAAATACATTCACTCATTCATTCATCCAAGACTTACTGGGTGTCTACTATGTGCCAAGCACCATTCTAAGCCAGAGCATTGAGACAGAGCACAGGGATGGCAAAAGTCCTGCTCTTGTGTAACTAGGAGGAATCTAACAGGGGGAAGGAGAGGGGAGGAGAGAGGGGAGGGGAGGGGAGAGGGGAGGGGAGAGGAGGCGAGAGGGGAGGGGAGAGGACGCGACAGGGGCGGGCAGCGGCAGGGCGAGGGGAAGGCAACGCCGAGGCGAGCCGAGAGGACGAGCGGGGAGCGACA
>CAUYLG010003341.1:0-55423 GCA_963573385.1 Cacajao melanocephalus | reverse complement strand
GAGCTCAAGAACAAGAAGGGCTTTTTTTTTCTTTCTTTTTTTTTTTGTTTTTTAGAATAAGAAACAATCATTAGAATGAATCGGCAACCAACAGAATGGGAAAAAATTTTTGCAATCCACCCATCTGACAAAGGGCTAATATCCAGAATCTACAAAGAACTAAAACAGATTTACAAGAAAAAAACAAGCCCATTCAAAAGTGGAAAAAGGATATGAATAGACACCTCTCAAAAAAGACATATATGAAGCCAACAAACATATGAAAAAATGCTCATCATCACCAGTCATTCGAGAAATACATTGAGATACTATCTCACGCCAGTTAGAATGGCGATCACTAAAA
This sequence comes from Cacajao melanocephalus, assembly GCA_963573385.1. Lineage (NCBI taxonomy): Eukaryota > Metazoa > Chordata > Mammalia > Primates > Pitheciidae > Cacajao > Cacajao melanocephalus. Next base: position 55,080 of record CAUYLG010003341.1, on the reverse strand, counting down.
ATCTGGAGACAACAGATGCTAGAGAGGATGTGGAGAAATAGGAATACTTTTACACTGTTGGTGGGAGTGTAAATTAGCTCAACCATTGTGGAAGATAGTGTGGCGATTCCTCAAGGACCTAGAAATAGAAATTCCATTTGACCCAGCAATCCCATTACTGGGTATATATTCAAAGGATTATAAATCGTTCTATTATAAGGGCACATGCACACGAATGTTCATTGCAGCACTGTTTATAATAGCAAAGACTTGGAACCAACCCAAATGCCCATGGATGATAGACTGGACAGGGAAAATGTGGCACATATACACTGTGGAATACTATGCAGCTATAAAAAACAATGAGTTTGTGTCCTTTGTAGGGACATGGATGAACCTGGAAACCATTATTCTCAGCACACTGACACAAGAACAGAAAATCAAACACCACATGTTCTCACTCATAGGTGGGTATTGAACAATGAGAACACATGGATACAGGGAGGGGAGCATCACACACTGAGGTCTGCAGGGGGGAACTAGGGGAGGGACAGCGGGGGGTGGGGAGTTGGGGAGGGATAACATGGGGAGAAATGCCAGATATAGGTGATGGGGAGGAAGGCAGCAAACCACACTGCCATGTGTGTACCTATGCAACAATCTTGTATGTTCTTCACATGTACCCCAAAACCTAAAATGCAATAAAATATACATTAAAAAAAAAAAGAACAAGGGACTTTGTGTTAAGAGACACTACTACAATTGATGGCTTGATGGGGGGAATCATACAACTCAGCCGAGTGTGCTAACACATCAAACAGATAACAGAGAGGTGGGGCATGGAGACCCAGGTCCTCTATGATACAGCGACCATAGGAGTCATATTACACTGCAAAAATTCCTGTAGAGATATAAGTCAATATTCAGGGACCAACTGGTAAGAAATACCTCACCAGGTGCCAATGTCATGCAAATGTCATGAAGTTATGTAAGCTTTCTCCTGGATTCAAATGTTGTCTTTGGGAAAAAAGAAAGGGGGGTAATAAAAAGGGAGAACCAGAGAGACCCACTAAATTTGAAAAATGTGAGTGCTTAGTGGGAGAGATTTTATTTTATTTTTTCAATATGGTATCCATAATGCTTTCAACCATGCTTAGCAATTCATAAGCACTCAGAAAATATTTGTTGAATGACTAAGATTGATATATCTTTAATTGGTAAGATAGTTTCTGATATTACATTGACATGAAGATAACAATTAAACATAAACATTTTATCTTTTCACACTAATAAATCTTAACATTTAAAATTTGACCTACTCAATGGATTAGATTCAATCATTACTAATGTTTTGTCAGAAAAAAAACAAAACATAGACTCTTTGTCATCTTGCAGAACATTTACCCCAATCTTCCACTCAATATTTTTAAATGACCTAAAGTTCTACTGAGAAATACACATTGTGTTTCTGTGATAGGTTAGAATGAACACAGACTTTGAGTCCAGATAGATGTGGGATGTGCATTCTATTTCTGCCAAATCTCTATGATATGGGGAATGTTAATTAACCTTTCTGAGTTCTAGTATTCTTAACAAGAGTAGATTTCTAGGTTATTTTCATACATCATAGGCCTATTTCCCTGACATTGTAGGATTATAAACACTTTTAGTTTTTTGACTAAACTTTGCATTAAGTCCCTCAAGATTACTTAGGCTTAACTATGTCACCACATTAGCAATGCTTTCCACCTTTATATCAACTGCAAATTTATCAGCTATGTCTTCTTGGTTATCATCAATGACATTACAAAAATGTTGAACAAAACAAGCTCATCTTTAGATATTTCACCAACTTATTTCCAAGGTTACTCTACTGAAATAAATATTCATACTTTTTGTGGTGTGGTACCAAGCTTCTCATACTTGTGAAATACAATGGAAGAAGTTTGGTATGACTTGTAATGAATTTATGTGGGCTACTAGTCATCTTCACCTTCTTTCGTAAATGTTCATATTGTCATGTGTCCTGCTCTTCCCCATCATAGACTCTATACCTGTCCCAAAATAAGCTCTTCCTCATTTCTCATTTATTTTCATTACATATCTGTTTGCCTACCTTAACTTGTAGTGTTACCTTTGCCTGGGATGTTATTTTTTTTAATCACTATATATCTGAATTCTATATATCAAACAATAAAAAGTCTAAATTATCTTACTCTTCCCAGAACATTTCTTTATCCTCCAAGGCAGACATTCTAAACTGGTAGCATAGAGACAAACTCAGGCTTGTCAATGTATTTTATTTAGCTTATGCAATGACTTCAAATGTCTTTCTAAATAATCCACAGCTTTAAAAATTTGAATATTTAAGAAAAATAGGCCAGGTGCAGTGGCTCACACCTGTAATCTTAGTACTGTGGGAGGCTGCAGTGAGTGGATCACTTGAAGTTAGGAGTTCAAGACCAGCCTGGCTAGCATGGAAAAAACCCATTTCTACTAAAAATACAGAAAAATTAGCCAGCTATAGTGGTGCATACCTGTAATCCCAGCTACTCAGGAGGGTGAGGCACAAGAATCGCTTAAACCCAGGAGGCAGAGGTTGCAGTGAGCTGAGATCATGCCACTGCACTCTAGCCTGGGTAACAGAGTGAGACTCTGCCTCAAAAAAAAAAAAAAAAAAAAAAAAAATAAAGAACGAAAAGAAAAAAGAAAAATTGAAGCAAAACAGAAGATTATTCAGAAAATATTTGGGCACTTTATTGCCATGACAAACGTCAGCTGGAGTTTAGTGGTGCATGCGTCATTTAAACATGCTCTTATTTCACTCTTTTGCCTTACTTATTGCTGGCCCTTGGAGATGTCTGAGTTTGAGAATCCTGCCTTTTGACACTAATAATGCTTCTTAATTTTCAGAATATGAATATTTCCATAATTTATCTTCTTCCTTATTGTGAACATGTAGGTATTTGCTCATCTCCAGTTTTCTACCATTGCTTTCATTTCTTTGATTTCTTACTGATATGTTTTAACATGATTGCAATCTCACCTGGGAATCTCTATATTCTTATCTGTTCTCTAATGAGTTAAAGGGAAAAGTTTCTAACACTCACTGGCTTGGAAAAGAGTACATTTCACTAAGTACATAATTAGAAGTCAGTTTTTGCAGTTTTCAGATTATCAAGTGGTAATTCTCTGTCTGTCCAATTTATATACCCTGTGTCAGTCATCACTTCCGCTCCACCATTTATCCTCCCTTCATATCCCTTTTCACCTTTTCAAGTAGATTGCTTCAAAGCAATCTACATTTCTCTAAATTACTTTTGCCACAATGGAAATTGAACTATATCACAAAGTATAGTCTGCAATATAAAACTTTTGGAAATTCACAGATATTATGAATATTAATAAAACATTAAGAAGTTTGCATTTCATTCAAAATCTCTTTCTTCTTAATTTGCTTTCTTTTTTATGTTTTTGGATATTTCTTCTTAAATTCATTTATTAAAGTTGAATTTTGTACATGTGTTTTGTGATAAGTCTCCTCAAATCTCTTTGCTTTTAAATTTTAGTGTTTCAGCTTAACATGATTTCAGAGAATTATTCAAGGAGAGATTAGTTTAGCACAGCCTTAAAAACATGACAAAAGGATGCCATGATCCCTAGGTTTAGAAAAGACTACGTCACAGTACTTTGTTTTCTTCATTGACAGTGTAACTAGACTGATAGGTATAAGGTAGATACAATGGAATTGAACATCAGCAAGGCCTTGGTTAAGCTCTCCTGCTGTCTTTGTAAACTGATAAAGATACATGGATAGACAACTACACCTGCCTGAACAACTGAACAAAAAAGTGCTGATAGATTAATTAATATAATCAAGAGGAATAGAATCTTGTCCCAGTCAGTATGTTTATAACTAACCTAAATGATGATATATAAAGCATGCTTTATACATAAAATCAGAGCTCTGTCATCCTCTCTTTTTGTGATTCATTTTCTTGACATAGGCAGAAAGCCATTAATCAAGTTTCACTTGTTCATTTTGACTCGTCAACATTTTTTATATATAAAGATCTTTTTGACTCCTGACATAGAATCCCATCTTCAATGATTCCATCCGAATTTGGATTTTAAAAAGAAATCTTTTTAAAAATAAGATTATTTAAAAGATCAAAGAGAGTGGCAATTACAAGATTATCAAAAGCTGGGTGTAGTGGCTCATGCCTATAATCCCAGGACTTTGGGAAGCCAAGGCAGGAAGATTGCTTGAGAACAGGAGTTCAAGACCAGCCTGGCCAATGTGGTGAAAACCCATTTCTACTAAAAATACAAAAAAAAAAAAAAAAAGTAGCTGGGCATGGTGGCACGCACCTGTAATCTCAGCTACTCAGGAGCCTGAGACAGGAGAATCCCTTGAGCCCAGGAGGCAGAAGTTACAGTGAGCCAAGATCGTACCACTATACTCCAGCCTGGGCCACATAGTAATACTCTGTATAAAAAAAAAAAAAAAAAAATTTGGGACTTCTGGGTATATACACAAAATACTTGAAAAGGGGTCTCAATAAAATTTTTGTTCATATATATTCATAGTAGCCTTATTTGCAGTAGCTAAAATGTAGAAGTAACCCAAGTGTCTTTCAACAGATAAATGGATAAGCAAAATGTGATAATGTGTTTGTGTATATATAGATATATATATACACCACATTTATATATACTTGTGATTACATATATGTGTATGTTTCTATATACACACATGCATATTTACACAGAGAAAAATGCAATATTATTCAGCTGTAAAAAGGAAGGAAATTCTTACATATTCTATAACATGGATGAATCTTGAGGACAGTATGCTAAGTGAAATAAGCCAGTCACAATAAGACAAATATATTATTCCACTTTTATGAAGTACTTAGAATAGTCAAAATTAGAGAGATAGAAAGTATCATGGTAGTTTCCAGGGCCTGGAGAAAGTGGGTAATGCAGGTTATTGTTTCCTAAGCATAGACTTTCAGTTGAGGAAGATGTAGTATAATAGTTCTGGAGATGGCTGTTAGTAATAGCTGCACATACAATGAACACACGTAATGCCACTGAATTGTTGAACGGGACACTTAAAATGATTAAGATAGTGAATACTATGTTAGTGCATTTTAACATAATTAAAAACAATTTTTTGTTTTTTCAGACAGAGTTTCACTTTTGTCTCCCAGGCTGGAGTGCAATGGCACAACCTGAGCTCAATACAACCTCCACCTCCTGGCTTCAAGTGATTCTCTTGTCGCAGCCTCCTGAAGTAGCTGGGATTACAGGCCCCTGCCACCACGCCCTGCTAACTTTTTTGTATTTTTACTTGAGACGGGGGTTCAACATGTTGGCCAGGCTGGTCTTGAACTCCTGACCTCAGGTGATCCACCTCCCTCGGCCTCCCAAAGTTCTGGGATTACAGGCATGAGCCACCGCACCTAGCCTAAAAACAAATTTTTCAAAAGGTCCAGGTTAGACAATGGGGAAAATGTTCAAGAGAATCAGGCTGAATTCTATATATATTTCTGTGGTCATTATCTCCCTCTTCTTAGAACTTTTATAAATTTGTTCCACAGAGGTGAATATTAAGTTGTTATATTATTTACTGACTGATTCATGCTTAGTCTATAACATGAGATTATAATGATCTTAAAGCAGACCATGAGCTTCTTTTATTTTTCTCTTAAATTCTACTACTGATTTTCCTGGGCTGAGTCTGCAGTTATACAATATTTGTTGAATGAAAAATTACAAACTGTTTTAAGATTTATTTACGTTTTTTATTTGACGTTTTACCTTTGGTAGAGACAGGGTCTTGCTATGTTGCCCAATCTGGCCTCAAACTTCTGGCCTCAAGCAATCCTCTAGCCTTGGCCTCCCAAAGTTCTGGGATGATAGGCCTTAGCCACCATGCCTAGCCATTTTTTATTTATTAATGTTTTCTCTATCTTATGTGAACCGCCTTCTAATTTTCTATGCTACTCTTTGATTGTGGCAGTTGTTCAATGGTTTCTAAAGGTTTGTCTTTCCTTTTTTGTTCTCATAGCAATTCGCACATGCCTTGAATATAGTACTTACATTGTGTTATCCCTGTACTCATGAAGCTCACAGTTTAAAGTCCAATACATACACTATAATTCAAACATTATGAGATAATATTCTAGAAAACAGACTGTACTCAAAGAGCTGTGAATACATAAATAAAGAACCAATTAATTTTGCTAACATGATGTCATCAGAGAAAGCCCTATTTAAAAGACACAGTTGCACAGGTATGAATCTTGAAGGCTAAATGAGAGTTCTGTGGCAAAATAAGACTGCTTGTAGACAGAACAGTAATTCAGGATGTTGAAGAAGAGGAAGACACATATACAGAGTTAACATTAAACTACCACCCATGAAAATAGACATGAGTGTGTGAAGAATGTTGATTGCATTAACACCAAATATTCAGCAGGCCAGAGCCCTGGATATCCGGTAAAGATGGTTGAAAAGGAGACTGAAAAGAGGGCAATGTGTACAAAATAGGTCATGCAACACCATGCCGTTTTCAGTATGTACAGTGGCCTAAAGTGAAATGAGAGCTAGGTCTAAATCACACAGTAGTAAAAATTCTTGCCAGCATACTTACTTTCCCTACCATCTTAAATCATAACATAATAAATGTGAATAATACCCTCTGGAAAATGTAATGGAAAATAAGCAAGGTAGAATTGCATATTGGTAACAATGAGAGAGACAGAAAAAAAGAAATAGTTTCATCCCAACCACATGTATGGCTTTTCCCCTTCCCTTTGAAGTTTAATTACAATCATCAGAGGAAGCCTCTTAAATGTTTGCTAAGACACTGAAATATGAGAGGGAAAGTTTGCCAAAGTCTTTTAAAATCACAAGGAAGCAGCAATGCCCTGGTCAGGTGATTTACTTTGAACAAATTGTTATTAGGTTTGCCCTCAACTTTGGGAATAAAAATCCTCTGCAATATTTTTTATTTCCAAATTCAAAAATCCCATTATGTCTGTTACACAAATACTCCTCCAAGCCTATCATCTCTGGTCAGGCCAAGCCACCCCAAGGAAAAAATAACTGGGAGTGCCTTCCCATTATTTAAGCTTACCCAATAAAATTAAAGAGCTTTAGCTTCTGATTCAAAGTTCTTCTGCAATATGGCATACTTCTGTTGTTACTCCATCTCCCAGATATCAGAGACCTGAACCACCGGTACTTTTCAGTACTTTTGCCCATTAATATTTTCTCTGCTAATGCACATTTTACTACCTCTACCTATCAGAATCTGACTCAACTTTCCTGACTAATCTAAAATGAAGCCTATTCTCCAATATGTTCTGCAGTTATCCAAGAAAGAATCAATAAATCTCTCTCTCTTCCTCTTTCCTTCCTTCCTTTCTTCATTTCTTTTTATTTCTTTCTCTCCTCCATTCTTTCCCTTCCTTCCTTCTTTCCTTCCCTCCTTCCCTCCATCCTTCCCTCCCTTTCTTGCTCTTCTCTTCTCTTTTCTCTCCTCTCCTCTCCTCTCCTCTCCTCTCCCCTCCTCTCTTCTCTTCTTCTTTCTCAGAGACTCGCTGTGTCACCCAGGCTGGAGTATAGTGGCACAATCCCTGCTCACCGCAACTTCCGCTGCCCGGGTTTAAGCAATTCTCTTGCCTCAGCTCTGGAGTAGTTGGGACTACAGGTGCGTGCCACTATGTCCAGCTAATTTTTAATTGTTGTTGCATTTTTAGTAGAGACAAGTTTTCACCATGTTGGCCAGGCTGTTCTTGAACTCCTGACCTCAGGTGATCCATCCACCTCAGTCTCCTGAGGAGGCATGAGCCACCGTGCCAGCCCAATCTCTTTCTTTTGACTTAAAATCAAGTATAACATTTTACCTTTCATGGCATATAGCACGTGGCATACCATGAGTATACGTCTTATTAATAAATTATTTATTACTTAAAATACAATATTGCCTGTAAGGGTAGCATTTACTTGATACACAGCAGTATCCTTTACAACCACTAGAACAAGTAACAAAAGCAAGATAATCATATTGGGTGGAATAATCAATGCCTCCAAGATGTAATTTCTAAAGCTAGCACAATGCAATAACTCCCTTATCTCCGTACCCTAATGCAGGTAAATTTTGCACTGTGCCTTTTATTATAAATGTTTTGCTTGGGGTAATCCCAGCTGATACAACAAATAACGCCTTTGTGTAATAATTTGCACAGGATAGAAGTCTGCTTCTCAATTGTATAACGTCCACATAATTGTCCCTAATTCATAGGCAGTTTTCCTCCAGGTGGTGATGGAGATACCCAGTCTCCTTCATTTCTGGCTCTTCCATTTTCAACACACAGCTCAAGTTTGCCCTGCTCATTTGCATCAAAGTGAAGAGAAGAATAAAATATTGTGACTCTAAAGGTGACTTAAAAGTGAAATGCAACATTTTTATTAATCATTGCTGAGAATTAGGCATGTAGAAATACCATCTGCCAAAAGGGCAGAGAAACAGATTCCCTTATTAGACTTCTAGTTCCCAGTAATGTTCTATATTCTAGTTTTGTAGTATGAATTTTGTAGACAATTTGGCCGTGTGACCAACAGAAAACTGTGCACACTCTTTTGTCTGCATGTGGGATATACTCTGTCCCTAAAAGGAGACAATCTAAAGGCTTATCCCCAGTCATTGCAACCACCAGAAAGTTCAGGGTTTCTAAAAGTAGTTTTTATGGAGACCTATACACTATCAACTTCTCGCCCCTCCCCCATACTTTTTATACACTAGAGAAATATGAGCAAGATAATCGTAATTTAAACTCTCACTTTAAAAAAAAAAAAGAGCAGTGAGATACATATAGATGTCATTGGCACATAGCACTGATAAAACTTGCTTGCCTGAACTGGTAGAGAACCCTGGTCTGGCAGTGGCATACATTCTTTGATAAGACTCTGGTTCTGTTATTGAAAACAATGCCCTTGTCAGTTGTTCTTGGAAGTTTCTGGCTGTGCCCTCTGATAGGCTCTTGCACTTCTACCAAGAACCAAACTGGGATAAAGTTTAAAAACCACATTTACTTTTTGAGGCTGTACCACCTTCAAAGGCTACTTTTTTATGGTCAATTTCAGGGTCTTGAAAATTTATTGAAGGTCATAATTTCTTTAATATTGGCTTATTGTTTATCTGACAGTATAAATCCCTCAAAATTTAGAGAGTTCCTTAACTGTTTTGTTTTTTTCCATACTCCAATAACTATGTTAAAAGTGTCCAAAGTTCTTTATAGCCACAATTCTGAAGCTTACCTTTTTTTTTCTTTAATCTTCTACCTCTGTTTCTAAATTTAATGGTATATAGTTTGTGGCCATCTGAAACTATAACTTAGGAGAGAAGTCAACACTCTTCATGTGATCATGGCAACAAACCTGAAAACCTTTTTTAAACTCAGAAAATATATATGGCTTTTGTTACTAAAAGCATTTCTTACTTTGGAGTGTCTAGAAAAAAACAGCTTTTAAATTTCCTTTGCAGCATCACATTTCTTGATATTCTCTACATTCCCTTTAATTTCTAATTTCAAGTCTCCAAATACCTACCTAAGTTCTTTTTCTTATCCTATCATATCACAATAAGAAAATAAAAGCCAAAATACACTCTCACTCTGACTCTTTCCAATCTTTTTCTCCAGAATGACAGGCATAGGCAGCACGCAATCTGACTTTCAACTTACAGTGTGGAAATTTTAAAACGGTCTCAAAACTGTTTACACTCCTTTCATTGAGTAATGAGTTCTATAGTTAATGCACCTGAATCTTGGTAGGCTTGAGATTACGTGTCACTAGACTGTGTCAAAAGGGAGAGTAGTTCATAAAAAATCACAGAGAATGCACCCGGCTGTCTGGGATTCCATGCTGCCAGGATGCTCCCTCTTGGCATGCACCTTTTGGGACTGCAGCCACCATGTTGAGAAGCCCAAGTTACACAGGGGTGTTGCATGTACATGTTCCAACAGTCCAACCTGAGCTCAGCCTTCAGTTTTCCCCGATGGGTGTCAACGTGCAGATGTTTTCAGCCATTTGAGCCATTGCAACCATTTGAATTTTCTCCAGTTAAGCTACACGCTGCTCCTGTAGAATCCATGAGTCTAATAAAATGGTGGTTGTTTTATACCACTAATTTAAGACTGGTTTGTAATGTATCAATTTAGTCACACCAAATTTAGTATTTGGAGGTTGTGTTTGGCAATAATAAAAAAATCTATTACATGGCATTATTATGAGGACTAGTTTTTTGTTAGAGCTAGAAGATCCTTGAGGAACTATTTAGCAAAATCTTGGTGAGTCTCAAGGGTGATGTTGGTGACAGCTTAAATAAAAATGAGGAAAATGTTACTGGAAGCTAGAGGAAATGAAACTTTTTTTATTGAGCAATGAGAAGTTTAGCAAAACTGAGGCCTGAAATCATATGAAAACCAGGAAAAATTACATCTAATAAATTGATAGATCTTGCTAAGAATATTTCTAGCTTAAATGCTGAAAGTACCAACTGATTTCATCAAAAGGTATAAAAAAGAGAGAAGAGTTAATACATGAAAAATTCTGTCTCCAAGTAGAATCTAGGGGAATAAAAAGGATCTAGGATTTTCTGGGTTTGAAAACATAATTCTCATCCTCAGAGAATTTCAGAGCAAAATAAAATTCTGATGCTACCAGTAAAAATCTTGAGGTAAAGAGAAATCCAAGTATGTAAATCAAATCCTTGAAACCTCAGATAGTTTTCAAATGGGCCCTCATATGTCCTTTGTATTAGGCAACAGACTTCCTAAACATCTTAAGATTATGTCTCATAAATTCTCTATCTGAAACATAGGCCTTCTCTCTAAATGGCATTGTCTAACAGAAACCATACAGGGGCCAAAGGTTAAGGTGGGTTTATCTGAAGGAAGTTTGAGTTATGACTTTTGTCCAATAAAGTGTAATATCAAATAATGCATAAATAACTCAACACATTTGGAAGATATTAAACAAACCAAGATTAAATGGGAGAGACAGAAAAAACGAAGAGGCTATGTTTTGTGCAATTTAATCTTTGGTCAGGAAGCAGTTTAAGAAAACTGCTCAGCTATAAACACAGGCCATTTTTTAAGAGGGAAAACTAAAAGGTGACTCAGAGGGAAGAACCAAAAAACCAGAAGGCAGATAATTATTCCCAGGTAGCTGTAGTGGGCTTTAATCAAAGGACTAGCAATTTGTGCCTGGACATTGGAGATTTATGACGAAAGAAGTGGCATGATAAAATTATATTTAGACAGAATTATTCTGGCTGAACATACACGGTTGATTTATACTATTGAATACTGAATGTGTACTGAAATGGTGGAAGCAAGGATGGTAATTAGGAGACTGTTGTAATAATTCAAATATGATAAGGCTGTGGTTTGCTCTAAGAAATTAACAATAAAGGCCATTGAAAAGTCATTAGTTTGGGGATATATTTTGAATACAGGTCAAAGAATTTCCTGATGGATGTTAAGTGTGAGAAAAAAGTGAAGTCAAGAATGATTACAAGGTTTTTGGTTTAGTAAGTAGAAAAACTGGAGTTTCCATTTTGTCAGTTTAGATCATCTCAATGGTCACAGAAAAAAGGTTGATAATATTTGACATTCATTTATGATAAAGCCAAAGTAGAATGGATTTTAACTAGATAAAAATAGCTAGAAAAAAAAAAACCTACTTAAAGGCGAAAGACAATGGTTTCCTCCTAAAATTGGGTAAAAGGCAAAGATGTATATTCTCAGCACTACTGTTCTAAATCATACTAGAAGTTGTAGCCAGTGTAGCAAAACAAAGATAAGGAGAAAAATTCAAACCAGTTTGGAAGAGAAGTAAATAAAATTGCCTCTACTCATAGATTACATGAGTGTCTACATAATGTTTCACAAGAGACTTATAAAAGAGCTTCAGGACCTGATAGTTAAATTTACCAAAGTCACAGAATATGAGGTCAATATATAAAGAAGTAGTTTTATATATTAATAAAAACAATTGAAATATAAACCAAAATATATTTTCAATTTAAAAATTATGCTTTACAAAGTTAAAAAGGTCAATGTAGAAAGCAGGAGCAAATGTATATGTGCATAGCCTAGATAAAAATGATTTTTGTCCTATGATAACTTTGTTTTCATTTTCTGTGTGTATGTGTGTATTACATGTAAACATTTTTTTAATGTGTGTGGCAATAGTAGCTAAAATCTACTAACTTAGCATGAATCCCAACATAGTACAATTTTATTACCTGTAGTTCTCATGTTGTATATTAGAATTCTAGACTTATTTCTAGACTTATAGAGTTCTAGACATATGTGCTATTTTTTTAATATTTTGACTTGCATCTCTGTATTTTCATATGCTTCCCCACTAACCTTACCCCTGTTATACACTGTTTTGTTCTCTATTTCTGTATATTAGAATTATTTTGATATTCACATATGAATGAGATCATGAAATTCTTTTATTTTTGGGTCTAGCTTATTTCACGTAGCATAATGTCCTCCAGACTCATCAATTTTGTGGTAAATGGCAAGATTTCATTTGATTTTAGGGCTGAATAATATATACATTTATACATGTGCCACAGTGATTGTAATCCATTCACTTGGTCAAAGTGACACTTAGGTTTTTCACATATCTTGGCTATTGTGAATAAGGTTGCAATGAACATGAAAGTGCAGATATCTTTACAAGGTCGTGATTTCTTCTTTTTGGGTATATACCCTGGGTTATATGGTAGTTCTAGTTTTTATTTCTTTAGGAAATTCTATACTGTTTTCCACAATGGCCTATTAAACTACACTCCTGCCAACAATGTTTTGGGGGTTCCTTTTTTCCATACCCTTACCAAACTTGTTACCTCTTGTCTTTTTGATAATAGCTATTCTAACGAGTGTAAGGTGGTATGTAATTATTATTTTGATTTGCATTTCCCTGATGATTAGTGATGATGAGCATCTTTTCATTTACCTGATGGCTGTTTTTGTGTGTTCTTTGGAGAAATGTCTATTCAGGTCCTTGGCATATTTTTATAGTTATTTGTTTTTCTGCTATTGAGTTGTGCAAATAATTATATATTTATAATCATCTGGAATTGTAGCTCCCATAATTCTCATGTGTTGTGGATGGGACCTGCTAAGAGGTAATTGAATCATGGGGATGGGTTTTTCCAATGCTGTCCTCATGATAGTGAATAAGTCTCACAAGATCTGACAATTTCAAAAGGGCCGTTTCCCTGCACACACTCTTTCCTGCTGCCAAGTAAGACATGGCTTTGCTCCTCCTTTGCCTTCCACCATGATTATGAGGCCTCCCCAGCCATGGGGAACTGTAAGTCCATTCAACTTCTGTTTCCTTTATAAGTTACCCAGTCTCAAGCATGTTAGCAGTGTGAGAACAGTCTCAGGCGTATTATCAGTGTAGAACAGACTAATACAGTACATTGGTACTGGGAGTGGGGCACTACCATAAGGATACCTGAAAATGTGGAAAATGTGGAAAAAAGAAAATGTGGAAAATGTGGAAAAAAGAGAATGTGGAAAATGTGGCAGCAACTTTGGAACTGGGTTACAGGCAGAGGCTGGAACAATTTGAAGGTCTCAGAAGAAGACAGGAAAATGTGGGAAAGTTTGGAACTTCCTACAGACTTGTTGAATGGCTTTGACCAAAATCCTGATAGTGATATGGGCAATAAAGTCCAGGCTGAGATGGTCACATATGGAGATGAGGAACTTTTTGGGAACTGAAGTAAAGATGACTCTTGCTATGTTTTAGCAAAGAGGTTGGCAGCATTGTCCCCTGCACTAGAGATTTGTAGAAATTTGAACTTGAGGAAGATAATTTAGTGTATCTGGCAGAACAAATGTCTAAGCAGCAAAGCATTCAGGATGTCACTTAGATGCTGTTGAAACCATTCATTTATAAAAGGGAAACAGAATATAAAAGTTTGAAAAACTTGTAGCCTGACAATGTAATAAAAAAGAAAAACCTATTTTCTGAGGAGAAATTCAAGCTGGCTGGATAAATTTGCATAAGTAAGAAAGATCCAAATGTTAATCACCACGGCAATGGGGAAAATGTCTCCAGGGCATTTCAGAGGTCTTCACAGTAGCCCCTCACATCACAAGCTGGGAGGATTAGGAGTAAGAAATGGTTCTGTGGGCCAGGGCCAGGTCCTTGCTGCTTTGTGTAGTGTTGGGACTTGGTGCCCCGCATCCAGCTGTGGCTAAAAGGGGCCAAAGTCGAGCTCAGGCTATTGCTTCAGAAGGTGCAAGCTCCAAGCCTTCATGTCTTACATGTGATGTTAGGCCTGCAGGTGCACAGAAGTCAAGAAATGAGGTTTCAGGAACTCAAGAATTCCTAAATTTCAGAGGATGTATGGAAATGCCTGGATGTCCAGGCAGAGGTGTGCTGCTGGGGTGGAGCCCTCATGGAGAACCTCTGCTATGGCAGTGTGGAAGGGAAATGTGGGATGAGAGCCTCCACACAGAGTCCCCACTGGGGCACTGCCTAGTGGAGCTATGAGAAGAGGACCACCATCCTCCAGACCCCAGAATGATAGATCCACTGAAAGCTTGTACCATGCACCTGGAAAAGCCACAGACATTCAATGCCAGCCTGTAAAAGCAGCCAAGAAGGCAGGGGGGCTATACCTGCAAAGCCAAAGAAGTGGAGTTGCCTAAGACCATGGGAATGGCCGTCTTGCATCATCATGACCTAGATATGAGACATGAGGTCAAAGGAGATCATTTTGGAGATTTAAGATTTGACTGACCTGCTGGATTCTGAACTTGCATTAGCCCTGTAATCCCTTCATTTTGGCCAATTTCTCCCATTTGGAATGAGTGTATTTACCCAATGCCTGTACAACCATCGAATCTGGGATATAACTAACTTGCTTGTATCTGGGAAGTAACTAACAGGCTTGTAAGCAGAAGGGACTTGCCATGTCTCAGATGTGGACTTTTGAGTTAATGCTGAAATGAGTTAAGATTTTGGGGGACTGTTTGGAAGGCATGATTGGTTTTAAATGTTGAGGACATGAGATTTGAAAGGGGCTGGGGCAAAATAATATGGTTTGGCTGTGTCGCCATCCAAATCTCATCTTGAAGTGTAGCTCCCATAATTCCCACATGTCATGGAAGGACCTGGTGGGAAGCTATTGAAACATGGGGGCATGTTTTTCTTGTGCTGTTCTCTTGATAGTGAATGTGTCTTATTAGTTCTGATGCTTTCAAAATGGGCAGTTCCCCTGCACACTCTTTCTTGTATCTGCCATACCTTTGATGCTCCTTTGCCTTCCACCATGATTGTGAGGCCTCTCCAGCCATATGGAACTGTGAGTCCATTAAACCTCTCTCTCCTTTATAAATTACCCAGTCTTGGGAATGTCTTTATTATCAGCATGAGAACAGAATAATACACACATGTGAGTGAGATTATATGGTGTTTGTCTTTCTGTGTTTGGCTTATTTTACTTAACGTAATGTCCTCTAGGTTCATTCATATTGTCACAAATGACAGGATCTGTTTTTTTCAAGGCCAAGTAAATTCATCTGTGTGTGTGTGTGTGTGTGTGTGTGTGTGTGTGTGTGTTTGTGTGTATCAATCACGTTTTCTTTATTCATTCATCTTTTGACAGATACTTAGGTAGTTTCTTTTAAATTTTTTAAAGTTAGTTTTATGTTTCATAATGTCTACCTTGGTGAATGTTTATGTTCACTCAAAAAAATAGTGTATTATGCTGTCATTGGGTAGAGTGTTCCATAAACGTCAATAAGGATAATGTTTAATTTTTTTGTATAGGTCTTTTATATCCTTAGTGATATTCTGTCTACCTGTTCTATCAAATACTGAGAGATAAATGTTGAAATCTCCAAATGTATTTCAAATTTGCCTGTATTTTCTTAGTGTTCTATAATTTTTTTGCTTAATGGATGTTGATGTTCTTATACAACTACACATCTAAAATTGTTATTAGGTAAACACACATAAATAATTGACTCCCTTATCATTATCAAATGTTCTTGTTTATCCCTGGTAATATTTCTTATTCTGAAGTGTGCTTTGTCTGCCAGGTAGGACAGTTCTTCCAGTTGTAAAAAACAGTTAAGTAAATGAGAAGTAAACAAAAACAACTGTCCAGTTTCCAAGAAGAATGTAGGAAAAATATACAAAGTTCAGGACAGATTATCCTGGCAGCAATATGTTTTTAAGATAATATAAGATTATATTTCTTTGAAGTCTAGAAAGAGGTTATTTGTATCATTTTCCCCTTCTGATAGCATGGATAGGTGAGGAAAAGAATTAAAAAATATGCCATGGATACAGATTTGAAGAAGTTAATGGAAAAAAATGATTTTAGTCATCTTTGGTAGAAGGAAAACTCAGTGAGCTCAAAGAAAGATAACATGAAATTATGCAATGAGAAAAGCAAATATATGTGTGTGTGTGTGTTTGTGTGTGTGTGTGCATACACACACACAAGAATGAACAAGGCCTATGGGAATAATTATGGGACATCAAAAGAGAACTAATTTTTATATAGCGGTTTTATAGTAAGAAGAATTAAAAAGACCCAGAAAGCATGTTTAAGGAAATGATGGATGAGAAATCCCTAAAAATGGCAATATCTAAGTACAGGAAGGTCAGAGGTCTCCAAATGCAACTCACAGAGGAGTTCTCCAAGATACATTATAATCCAATTATCATAATAAAAGAAAAATAATCCTGAAAGCAAAAGAGATAAGAAAAATGCCACATACCAGGAAGTCCCAATATGGCAGGCCAGGAGAAAGTGGGATGATTACCCCAAGTCCTAAAAAAACAAGCAAACAAGCCTACCAATGAAGAATACTTTACCTGGCAAAGCTGTCCTTTAGAAATAAGTGGGAAATAAAAAACTTTCTGAAAGAAACAAAGCTGAGAAATTTCATCAATACTAGACTGTCTTGTGAATAAATACTAAAGAGAGTTCTTCAAGCTGAAAAAAGGAATAATTAACAATGTAAAAACATATAAAAGTATAAAACTCACTGGTAAAAAGAAATACACATCAAAAAAACATCTCTTGAGACAAACAAAAATAGAAACACAATATACCAAAACATACAGGGTACAGCAAAAGCAGCCCAAAGAAGGAAGCTTATAGCAATAAATACCTATATCAGAAGAGAAGAAAGATCAGAAATAAATAATGTAACAATATACCTCAAGAAACTTGAAAAAGTAGAACAAATTAAAGCCTAATTTAGTAGAAGGAAGAAAATAACAAATATCAGAGTAGAAATACATAAAATAGACTAAAAAACAATAGAAAAAGTCAACAAAACTAAGAGTTGATTTTTTTTTTTTTTTTGAGATGGAATTTCACTCTTGTTTCCAGGGCTGGAGTGCAATGGTACGATCTCGGCTCACTGCAAACTCTGCCTCCTGGGTTCAAGCAATTCTCCTGCTTCAGCCTCCCAAGTAGCTGGGGTTACAGGCATGTGCTACCACGCCCGACTAATTTTGTAATTTTTTTAATAGACATGGGCTTTCACCATGTTGGTCAGGCTAATCTCAGACTCCTGATCTCAAATGATCCACCTGCCTTGGTCCCCCAAAGTGCTGAGATTACAGGAGTTAGCCACCGTACCTGGCCATAAGAGTTGGGTTTTAAAAAGATAAATGAAACTGGTAAACTCTTAGTTAAACTAATTGAGAAAAAAGAGAAGACTCAAATAAAATCATAAATTTAAAAGAAGAAATTACCATTGATACCATGGAAATAGATCTTAAGAATCTATGAACAATTATACATCAACAATTTGGATAACAGAAAATTCCTAAACACATACTACCTACCAAAACTGAATCATGTAGAAATAGAAAATATGAATAGACAAATGTTTTACTCAGAGTTCTCCAAAAACATAGAATTAATAGGCTATAAATAAAGAGGGAAATATATTAACCAGAAGGGATTTAGTAGAGCAATAGGCTCACTCAATGAGGAAGGCTGAGAAGTCCTACAGTAGTCTATTGGCAAGCCTGAGAACCAGGGAAGCAAGTAGCACAGCTCTATCCAAGTCCAAAGGACTCAGAACCATTGAAGCTGATGCTGTAACTGTCAGTCCAAGGCCAAAGGCTGGAGAATCCAGAAAACTGCTGGTGTAAGTCTTAGAGTCTAAAAACTGGATAACCTGGATTTCTGATACCCAAGAGAGAATAAGGGTGTTTTGACACCAAAAGAGAAAGAGAGAGCAGCATGAAATTTTTCCCTTCCTTCATCTTTTTGTTCCATTTGGAACTCTTATCCATAAAATGGTGCCCAGCCATATTGATGACAGATCTTTATCACTCAGTGCACTGACTCATATGCCAGTTTCTTCCAGGAACATCCTTACAGACACTTCAAGCATCCCAATCATTCTAATAAAATACCCAACCACATGGGTTCTTCTTTCAGCAAAAAGAGGAACAGAGTGCATGCCTACTAAAGCACTGGAGATAATTAATGCAATGGTTGAAAATAAATAATACCTTTCCAGCTAGCTATTTGGATATCCCTTAATTCAGTCAAGTTGCTATCCCAAAATCAACTATCATAGCAAATAGTAAGGAGATTGAATGAGTAATAAAGAAAAATCTCCCATGCAAGATAAGCCCAGGACTCTATGACTTCATAGCTGAATTCTACCAAACATTTAAACAAGAAATAATACCAGTTCTTCTCTATATTTGCCAAAAAATTAAACAGAGGTAATAATTCTAAACTCATTTTATAAGACTAGCAATACCCTGATACCAAAGCTAGACAAACGCTCTGCAAAATAATAATAATAATAATAAAGGCCAATATCCCTGATGAACATAAATGCAAAAATCCTCAACAGCATAATATCAAACTTAATTCAACAAAACTGTAAAAGAATTAGTCACTATTATTCAGAGGGATTTGTCCCTGGAATGTAAGATTGTTCAGCATATGGAAATCAATAAATGTGCGACAGCACATGAGCAGAATGAAAGAAACTATATGACAATCTCAATATATGCAGAAAAACCATTGGATAAAGTTTAACATTTTTCATAATTAAAAAATTTGCAACAGATTAGGCATAGAATAAGTGTACCTAAACATAGTTATGACATATATGAGAATCCCACAGCTAACACCATACTTAATGGTGAAAAGTTGAAAGTTTTTCTTCTGAGATATGAAACAAAACAGGGATGCCCATGTTCACCACTTCTTTTCAACATATTACGAGAAGTTCTAGCCAGAACAATTTGAAAAGAGAAAGACGTAAAATGCATTGTTACAGGAAATAAAAAACTGAAATTGTCTCTGTGTGTGAACAGCGTGATCTTATGTATAGAAAACCCTAAAGAGGCCACAAAGAAAACTACTAGAAAAGATAAACAAATTTAGTAGAGTTGCAGCGTACAAAATCAACATAAAAAATTAGTATGTATAAACTAATAATGAACTATCCCAAAAAAATTTTTAATCCCATCTACAATAGCAACCAAAAAAAAAAAACCTTATGTGTAAATTTAATCGAGGTGAAAATTTTATATACAGAAAACTATAAAACACTGATAAAAGAAATTAAAGAAACAAATAAATAGAAAAATACCTGTGTTCATGAATTGGAAGAATTAATATTGTGAAAATTTTTATACAACCCAGAATGATCTACATATTCACTATGAAAATTCCATTCTTTTTTTGCAGAAACACACAGAACAACTCTTAAACTTGTATGGAGCCACAAAAGACCCTGAATAACCAAAGTAATACTGAGCAAAAATAACAAAGCTGGAGGCATCACATTACCTGACTTCAAAATATATTACAAAGCTATTTTATGCCAGCACCATGCTCAAAAGACAGCATGGAACTGGCATAAAAACAAATACATCAACCAATGGAACAGAATAGACAGATCAAAAATCAACCCACACATTTTCATCTAATTGATTTTTGAAGTAAAAGTTAAAAACACAAAATGGGGAAAGGAAAAGGAGAGTCTCTTCAATAAACGGTGCTGGAAAATGGAATATCTGCATGATGAAAACTAAAATTGAATTCTTATCTCACACTATATATAAAAATGAACTCAAATGAATTAAAGATTTAAAAAACTAGAAGGAAATAGGGGAAGAGCTTTACAACATTGGTATGAGCAATGATTTTTTTTTCATCTGAACTGTAAACAAAGGCAATGAAAGCAAAATATTAATACAAATGAGACTGCATCAAACCTGAAAGCTTCTGCACAGCAAAGTAAAGAATAGTGTAAAGAGACAACTCACAGAGTAGGAAAACATATTTGCAAACCACGCATCTAACAAAGGGTTAGTATTCCAAAACACACAAGGAATTCAAGCAACTCAATAGCAAGAAAACAAATAATCTAATTAAAAATTGGCAAAGAACCTGAACAGACATTTCTCAAAAGAAGGCATACAAATTGCAAACAGGTTTATTTTTAAATGCTCTACATCACTAATAATTAAGGAAATGTAAATTAAAACCAGAACGAGATATGACTTCCCACCTGTTCGAATGGCTATTATAACAGTGAAAGGTAAGAAGTGTTAGCAAGGAGGTGAAGAAAGAAGAACCTTTGTACACTCTTGATGGGAAGGCAAATTAGTACAGCCATTAGGGAAAAAAGGATGGAGTTTTCTCAAAAAACTAAAAATAGAACTACCATATGATCCAGCAATCCCACTCTGGGTATATATCCGAAGGAATGTAAGTCAATATGTGGAAGAGATATCTGCATGCTGTACTCATTAAATCATTGTTTGCAATAGAAAAAATATGTAATCAACCAATATGTCTATCGATAGATGAATGGATAAAGAAAATGTGATATATTTCCAAATGTGATATACAATGGAATACTATTTATCTTTTAAAAAGAAAGAAACTCTGTCATTTGCAGTAATATGTACAGAATAGGAGAACATTATGTTAAGTGAAATAAACCAGACACAGAAAAAAACTGTACCTAAACACAGTTATGCATAGAAGAAATGTATCCAAACACAGTTACGGCATATATGCGAAGCCCAGAGCTAACATCATACTTAATAGTGAAAAGTTGAAAGTTTTTCTTCTGAGATATGGAACAGGACAGAGATGCCCACTTTCACCACATACTCATACTTAAACATGGAATCTGAAAAGGTCAAGTTCATAGAAGTAGAAGTAGGGAGTAGTATGCTGGTTACCAGAAGCTAGAAGTGTGGGTGGATAAGAAGGAATGAGGAGGTGTTAATCAAATTGTATAAAGTTTCGGTTATACAAAATGATAGGCTTATAAAATCTACTGCACAGAAGGATGACTACGGTTAATAAAAACATGTTGGTTATTTCAAAATAGCTAAGAAAGTAAATTTGCAATGTCTTACCACACAAAGTAAGTGAAGTGATGGATATGTAAATTAGATTAATTTAATTATTCCACTTTCTATACCTATAACAAAACATCACACCCCATAAGTATACACAATTATAATTTGTAAAAAATAATAAAAATAAACCAAAAATTGTAAATTAAAGAAAATTAACTGTGGTATAGATTTGCCTTATTGCTTTCATGTTATTTTAAATAATAATGATTTTCTGGCAGCCTATATAGGCCCATATCTAACTCATTCCCAATTTTTGCTTGGAAAATACATAGAAAACAGTTTACACAAGTCTGCCTTTCTGAATTAACTTTCTCAGGGTAAAAAGAATCTAATTCTAAAGAAAAAAAAAAAACTCCATGGGATTAGAAGAGTAATGTTTAGTCCATTCCTTAGTTATAAATATTCCATTAGTTAGAAACATTTCCCAATACTCTCATCCAATGTGAGACCTGAATAAATGTCAAGGCTGGAGTATATTAGGAAGTTTCACCTTCCTGGGGAGAAGGATATTACCATGTTAGATGATGAGAAATCTACAGCTCATAGAGATCTAGCAATCTGCCCCAAATCATACTGTTATATGACTAGTTGGCCAAAAGTCTTGTCAAAGTTGTTGGTCTAAAGAGCAATGCTTTACTGCCACCTTATGGGCAAATGGGGTTTGCTACAAGTCCTACAAGAGCTCATTATAGTCGAACTTGGGCTTAGAGAGTGTCTTTTGCAAATGAAATAAAGTGTCTTGTAAGTCATACTAAGATGTTTATTTCTATTATAACTCACCAAGGATAGTGATTTTTAACAGGTAATATTTAAATGGAAAATTATGGTCAGAGGGCTAGAATGGAGCCTGAGATACCAGTTAAGATGAATAGTAGAATAACATTAAAAAAAGATGACTTGAATTAAATGTTCATGGGTTTAATCAATATGTAAGTTGATATAAAGAATATGTATTATAGTATATTAAAATTGAGTTTGAGTAAAAAAGGGCTTAGAGAGACTAAGAACATTAACTTTCATTACATCAAAACACGTGTAGAAGCAAATTTAGAAAAACATAGGATCCATATTTGATAGACTGACTTTCAAGATTCCATAAGAGCCAATGAAATTAAGATGTCCAGTTTCTACTTCTCAAAGGGGACATTTATGAGGCCAACAAATGTGAAAAAAAGCTCATCAGCACTGATTATTAGAGAAATGCAATTCTAAACTGCAATGAGATACCATTTCACACCAGTCAGAATGGCGATTATTATAAAGTCAAACAATAGATGCTGGCAAGGCTGTGGAAAACTAGAAACCCTTTTACACTGTTGGTGGTAATGTAAATTAGTTCAACCACTGTGGAAGATGGTGTGGCAATTCCTCAAGGATCTAGAACCAGAAATACCATTTGACCCAGAAATCCCATTACTGGGTATATACCCAAAGGAATATAATCATTCTACTATAAAGAGACATGCACATGTGTGTTTATTACAGCACTATTTACAATAGCAAAGATATGGAACCTACTCAAATGCCCATCAGTGATAGACTGGGTAAAGAAAATGTGGTACATATACACCATGGAAAACTATGCAGCCATAAAAATGAATGAGATCAAAAAACAAAAACAAAGAGTCATAAGGAAACTTTTAGAGGTGACAGATATGTCTACTGCCTTGATTGTGATGATGGTTTCAAGGTTGTATGCATATGTTCAAACTCATTAAATTACATGTGTATATATGTGTGTGTCTGTGTGTGTGTGTGTGTATATATATATATATATATATATATATATATAAAGATGTCCAGTGTCTGATGCTAAGAATATGGGTACAGTCTCATGACGTGGGTGAGTTATACATATAAAGGCAACAGAATAAATACAGATGTGAGTAGGACTGTCATGCAGAGGAAGCAAAGTGGGTTAGAAGATAGCAATGACAAAAACCTAGATCTAATCAATAACCAAAGGATAAAATATACAGGGAATCAGAGGGAGAAATTTGAAATCACCTGCCAGAGACAGAGGGAGAGAGAGAGAGAGAAAGAGAAACAATGAGAACACAGGCAGTAACTGTCAGAGCTAGGACCACAAAGGGGACGTTCATTTTATATTAGCAGTTGTAAGGGATCTGTGAAAATTATCCTTAGGGGTTGAATTGGAAGGAGGCAGTCTTGCATTTAGATGTATGCTGATCTCCTTTACTTCTTTGGGACTGTCTACTATCAAATGACAGAAAGAAATATTATCTTTACTGATCTTTTTTCTGGTATGCATTGACAGTTTAAGTCAGTGCTTTCTTATCCACTATAAAGATTTGTAGTATTATAGAGCACAAATCTTATCCATTGAAATTTTTAGAAAAAGTAAAACAATAACAAAGTATTCTAGTCTCGACTTTAGGAGGTATCATAGAGAAAAGAAGTAGAAAAAAATAAGTCCAAAGGCATGATAAAAGATAAAGTCAACTTCTACTTTCAAACAATATGATGCAAGAAAAACCAGTTATTTCCTCCTTCCTGAAACAACAAAAAAAATGTCAGACAAAATATGTAAAACAATGACACTAGGACACCAGGCACTGAAGGACAAGTTCCTGACCAATGGAAAATAAATAAGTTAAATTCTGTCGTTGGCCTTGGTTTTGGCATTGTAAGAGATTCTGGGAATAGGAAAGAGGAATCTTGATGAAGCAAATCTGTGTGGCAAATACAGAGCTGAAAGGAAATAGAGACTAAAGTGGCTGGAGTCTGCAGGACTACTGCACAGGAGAGCCGGATCAAAGATCAGAAGATTACCAATTGGTGCTTGTGTGTGAAGAAACTACCCAAAGCAAAGAGAGTCACTAGAGCGGATTAGAGGTAACAGAGCTCAGATCTCATGCAAGGCTGTTCATAGTGCCTATTTGAGATTTTAAGAATCCACTTGATGACATTAATGGCAAATTAACTATTGCAGAAGAAAATATTTGTCAACCAAGATACAGCAATAATGTTAGAAAACACCTCCCAGGATCCCTGAAATTCTTGGTGTTCTTGCATAGCCCAGGACTTGGAGCAATGGAAATTGGCATGCTATAAAACTAGAGAATATCTTGTTTTTCCAAGAGATATTAATTCTAAAGATGATAAATGAAAAGTGATTGTTTCCTTCTCACTGGAGCCATGAAGTCACCATGTGGTCAGCATGGGAGGTTAGATCAAAGATCTAACAGAACATGTGCACACTCTGACCACAGCCTTGCAAGGTATTGAGAGGCAGAATAGATGCTCTTTCCCAAGCCAGTACGGAGCAAAGTTCTGAAGGGAAGAGAGCATATTAGTGCATATTATTAGTCTGCTATACATATAGAAGTAAAAAATATATATGAAGTATAACAGAGAAAAGGTTGTACCACATTTTAACCCTTTCAGAATTTAAGAAAAAGTCTGATGACTTATGGATACCAACAATGTAGGTTTTCTTTTGGCAAAATGGATCTGGTGAGAATGTGGGGCCCTGTTGCTCAAAGCTGCACATGTGTAAATGCCTCTGTCTCAAGGCTGAGTCCAAAAGGGAGGATGTCCAATGAGGAGTTTGCAGAAATTAGGCAACAGGTGCCCTACAAGCAGAGTACAATGTCCTGTAATTCCTATTATTTGGTTTTTTTTTAATGCCAAAGGAATATGGAGGAAATTTTTGTCATGTTCTTTGGAAAACAATCTGGAGGCTTGACACAGATTACTTTATTGTTATTAGTATTCGAGAGCTGATTAATCTCAATATTTGCCTTCGATCCATGACTCAAATTCTGAATTTGTTCTCCTTCTTAGATTTTTAGAAACAGATCTGAGACCCAAGTCAATCAGACTTTCATAAAAGTTTATTTATTAGGGAGACTGTGGAAGGCAATGAGTCAGTGAGAGGAGAGGTCCATGGAAGGAACCTTGAAGCCATCTGCTAGAAGCTCAGGAGTGATAGCTCTTTGTCATTCAGAACAAATGCAAATAGATGTAAAAAGTGAAAGAGGAAGATTGGAGACATGGAGGGGAAAAAAAAGAAGGGATCTTCCCCATTCAAGTCCACTCAGCTAACATTTTCCATCATGGTAAAACCTGATTCTTCCACGAGATTTCCTAAAGGAAGTATTAGAATAAACATTTTATTAAGTAATACAATGTCAGAACTACAAAAATACTTTTAAGTTATCTCATCTAAAAGCTGACTTTATATTTGAGGAAACTAAGATCCAGAGTATAAAGGAAATTGACTAATGACAAAAGACAAAATTATTGGATTTCTTATTTAGTTCTCATTCAATGATTCTAAGATGCCACTGAAGATATTATGACACATGTTACAATCTTTTTGAAATTAAGCTGTGTAATCAGGTCTGAGTTTGTGACATGTGAGGCATATCAATCATCCACTATTCTGTTAATACCCTCACACTGTATTACTCATTAGTGGGGCTGAATTACTCATTAGTGAGAATGACCTGGGCTTTGCACATTCCTGTGATTGCTCCTTGCACCGAATTAAAAAAGACTGGATTACGGGCTCTGATATGATACCATGGGGAAAATTTTTCTCTCTGTGAAATGCACTCACTCATATAGGAATCAAAGCTGAAAGCATTGTGTTATAAGATTTCAGTGTCTAATCACTGATTTATGCCATATAAATCCAAAAACCTAAACACGGTCTCAGATAAAACATCCAAACTTTGCAATTGCCTCATCATTGTAGTTCAGAGTTTCAAACACTTGAGAGGGTGAAGATATTTAAGAGGAAGCAAAACTATAATTTTTCTTAAATTAAAAATCATTCAGGGCCTGAAGGGATATTTGAGAGCTTCTTGAGTGGAAGTCAATCAATTGGCATATGGGAACGTAAGAGCTCAGACACCAGAAAGGATCTGAGGAATGCCATTTGGTACAATAAGTCTGCTTTCTAATCCAGTGGACTTTCTATTACTGTGTGCTTTTCTGAGTGGGGGCTGATTATTATCTGTGTGAACTGGAGCAAATTCCTGGCTTCAATGTTGATGTACTTGATAGGAAGGGTAGATGGTAATCGCTACGAACAAGCATATTTACAGTTCCCTCCTTTTCCTCAAATAGTACTCACAAGCTCTCAACACACAGGATGCAGGGATTATCATAGGTTATAAAATTGGTGCCACAGATGGGTTGATATAAGCCAGGGCAGGGGTTGACGGTTCTATTAAACCAACTCAAGTTTACTTTCTCATATGGACATTTCACCTGAAATTGAGTTGAAAAGATTTATACAATTAGAACCTCTCTTAGACAGGTAGGTCACCTTTGAACTTCATTAGGAAAATCTAAGCATAGTCTAGGTGTGGTGGCTCATGCCTGTCATTCCAACACTTTAGGAGGCTGAAGTGGGAGGATTGCTTGAGCCCAGGTGTTCAAGAGCAGCCTAGGCAACAGAGCAATACCCTATCTCTCCAAAATTTTTATTTTAATTAGCCAGGCATGGTGGTGCATGCCTGTAGTCCCAGCTTCTCAGAAGTCTAGGGCAGGAGGATCACTTGGGCCTAGGAGGTTAAGACTGCAGTGAGCAATTATGGTGCCACTCCACTCCATCTTAGGCAACAGAGTGAGACCCCATCTAAAAAAAATTCTAAGCATAGCCCAGACCATATTTCAGTCCTACAAAAGCTCTCACTTTCCCATCTCCACAAAGCCATGAAACTAGAATCTATATGTATCCCTTTTGGTGACAATATGATGCCCTGGTTGTCAGGACCTTCTCAATAAAGAACAATGGCCAGCTTTGCTATTGTTTAAAAAAAAAAAGAGTAGATAAACAGATGATTTATCTAGAACTTCTCTCTCAATCTTCTTTATGCCCCAACTATTAGATCTGGAAAGATTCTTAGAGATTTTCTATGACAGCTCAGCTAAGAAAACTGAAGATCAATAATTGAAGAATACACATGCCTTAATTTAAACTATTTATTACATTTTATTCACTTTCTAAATTCTCAAGCCATCTCCTATTTCAAAGTTGTGAAGTG
Source organism: Cacajao melanocephalus (assembly GCA_963573385.1). Classification (NCBI taxonomy): domain Eukaryota; kingdom Metazoa; phylum Chordata; class Mammalia; order Primates; family Pitheciidae; genus Cacajao; species Cacajao melanocephalus. The sequence continues at coordinate 27,589 of CAUYLG010003341.1, read as the reverse complement.
CAAGGTCATTAAGACTAATACCCTGACACTGTAGGGAAAATTGAAAACAAAGGAAGGGACATGTCTCATTAGGGACCTGGACCCAGGGATGCATGTTTTTAGGGGAAGTTCTTCTCTGGACAGTGATGGTGCTGGTGATGACTTGAAGTAGTGACTCTGAGATTTATGAAGCTTGAGGCTAGTGTTCTCAGGGGCTCTATAAATGCTATATGATTGGTACAAATAAAGTAACTCACACACAAGGTAGGAGAAGGTTTTGGCTAGAAATTTGGAAGGAAGGGGGTCATGTTTTAACATAGAAATTCCTCTTCCTTCTCTTGTTATCCAACATCACCATCACGGCCAGGCCATCATTGTTATCCAATTAATCCCTGCATTGCCTTTATTCTCCATTTCCTGAAGTTTCACAATTTAAACTTCTCTGAATCATTTTATTTCCCTGATAAATGTTCTTTCATTGAACCTCATTGCACATTATAAAAAAGTCTTTCTTATTATGGGCTAAAAGTCCCTACATGACCTGGAACCTCCCAAATCTTCTACCTTTACCTTATACTACCTTGTTTTCTGCCTTTTTATAAGTTTTTTTTTTTAAATATATAAAGTCTTTATCTTCCCCTCACCTCAAGGTCTTTTTGAAGTATCATGACCACCTCACCAAATACATTTTTTCTGAACCTAAAGTCAGTCTATCTTTAGAGCTCAGGTTATAACCCACTTTCTCGGAGCTATTTATTAAAATACAGTCACCATTCTCTGTTATTTATTTTTATACTTTTAATCATTTTGTAGCAAAGCATTTGTTTAATTATTTAACTAATCCCACACTCCTAAAGGACTATAAGCCCTCAAGGGAAAGATTTGTGTCTGATTAGGATAGTCATTATGTACCCAGCATATATATTGGCATTTAGTCATTGCTATATAAACATTTGCAAAATGAATGAATGAGGTATAAGATAGTTCAATCTGAAAGAATATATAGTTACCAAAGATAAGTAGAATAGTTTATATTGTTATCTATAAGTATAGCTTCTTTTTTCCCTTTGTCTTTAGAGGAAGATATGCATTCATCAGGTGAGAATCCCATCTGCTGCTCTTACTGTAACATCTGCCACTTCTCCCTGCCTGTGCTCCAGTCACCCAGGGCTTCAGTTAGTGACCCAGGTGGTGAGGTCTTTCTCCCCACTCTTCACCAGGGTGGCTCCTTTTTTCCTTCAGATCTCACCTTAGATATCCCCATGACAGAGAAACCTTGCCTGAACCCATTGTTTATATCTCTATGCTCAACAGATATTCTCTATCATACCATTTTATTTCTTGTATTTATAAAACTTACCATAAATCATTGTTGTTTTCTTCATTTTTTTTGGCTATCTGTAAGCTTCATGAGAAAAAGGAATGTAATAGCTTTCCTCAATATTGTATCTTAGGGCACAGCACAGATGATTAATAAATATTTGTTAAAGAAAATAAGTAAAAATGAGTGCATTTATTATTATTTATGGATTATGGGCATGAAGAGGACTCATCCTGCCCAGAAGAAAACTCTAGAACTGAATTTTATGAGACTAGGGTATAAATCCTGGAAAAATTGTGCAGATCCTTTTCCTGGGGTGGTAGCCTCTGACAAGTTTTATACTCTGATCGCTGAGTCTCTTGAAGGTAGAGCTGCCCTCAAAATATCTTCCTTAATAGTCAACTCACAACTGACTTTTCCACAAAGAAGAATTTGCAAATTTAATTCATAACTTTAAAATTTGTAAATTTAAAATTTACGAATGAGACAAAAGCTTAAGGTGTTAATACTTCTAAAGGGAAGGAATACAGTGATGCAAATATGAATCAAAATGAAAAGTTTAATCCCTCATTCACCTTTTCCCTCACTTATCAAATGTCAATTGACCTCACATTATATGCAATGCTCAGAAAGGTAGACAAAAACGAAAAAGGTGTCTCCATTTTACCCTCATACAAGTTGCAAACATAATTTGAGGCTCTGTTAAGATATCTACTATGCCTTCACATTTTCTTCCATCCATATCCAGAAGTTGCCTTCTCCATTCACAACTTGCGTAGGCATTCTCTGTACATCTCAAGACATTAAAGAGCATCCTTTTCATTCATTCTTTCCATCAAACTGTGAGCCCCTTGAGAGCCAGGACCATGTCATGCCCAAGTCCATAGGTTCTTAAGAACCTGTCATGCTCCTGGCAATTGTCAATACTCTTAAATATTTTTCAGGCACTACAGAGAGTTCTCTGGTGTCTGTGTGACTGAATGTTGTCTTGGTTCCAAGTTTGTATCTCTAATCTGGGGTACTGTTTCAGCAGTGTATTCACCACCCTCATACAAATAAGTCTTGAAGAATATTACGGATGACCTTGATGCATTAAGTTTCCACAGTAACAATTCCAAAAAAAAGACCTCATATTATAATGTCAGTCCTGGGAGGAAATTTAATGGCATGTTACCTTAATAACTCCATGTGGTGGCCACCAGTGTCTAGGGCCTGAAACTAGAGAATACATGAAAATAGTTACAGAATCTAATTCCTGGTGAATCATAGCTTAAACTGTCGGCAGAATAAAAGAGTTCTAATTTATTATCAAGGAAGCTTACATCAATGGAAAACATTATCTCATTTATACATGTATTCATTCATGCTTTTTTAAATGTGTAATAACTCTTTTTCTCCTGATTGTTATCAGCAGGGTACTACATAGATGCATCACTCTTTTCATGAAGGCTGGCAGTCCAGTGTACTAAATAATTTTTCTAATTAGCTTGGACTTGAGAGGATCCAGAGCTTGAATGAAAGAAACAAGCAATGCTGTGACTTTAAAGTGATTTGGGGCCCAATCCACATATTTTTTAGAGTGAAACAACACCTGGATAATACTCAGGAATTCTTGGTAGGTATGTGAAAAAGCAAGCTCTTCAGCCTTTGAAGCTAGGTCTCCTTAAGACTCCCTACATGATTTCTTCTCTAGAAGAGGATAAAAGACAATAGTCCTTTGTAGGGACATGGATGAACCTGGAAACCATCATTCTCAGCAAACTGACACAAGAACAGAAAATCAAACACCTCATGTTCTCACTCATAGGCGGGTATTGAACAATGAGAGTACATGGACACAGGGAGGTGAGCATCACACACTGGGGTCTGTGGGGGAGAAATAGGAGAGGGACAGCGGGGGTTGGGGAGTTGGGGAGGGATAACATGGGGAGAAATGCCAGGTATAGGTGATGGGGAGGAAGGCAGCAAACCGTGCTGCCACGTGTGTACCAATGCAACAATCTTACATGTTCTTCACACGTACCCCAAAACCTAAAATGCAACAACAACAACAACAACAAAAGATAATGGTCCACTCGAGTACACAGCAGAGCGTTTTCAAACATTCTAAATTTTCAAGATGGACTCTGATGTATGCCTATTATATTGCTAGTCATTTTTGCATGTTACCTCAGTGAGTCACTCAAGCCTCTTTGCCCCCATGAGTTAAATCTCATAATCTGCATGCAAAGATGACAAAATGAAGGTCTCTGCCCACTGATTCAGAGTCTATTAGAGTACACCCCATCATATATATATATACACACACACACGCACACACATATATATACACACACACACATATATACACATATATATACTCTGAATATTAACTGTCAAAGTATATATGTATATAATTTTACTTTTCAAAGTATATATTTAAAGTATGCTGTAACTTTAAAGTGATTTGGGGCCCAATCTTCATAGTTTTTAGATGATCTTAAAGAACAATTTCAAAGCATTCTCTCTCAGATTACGATGTAAAAGCCCACAAATCAATTTCAACTCCCGGTCAAGACCAGCTAAATTACTCACCAGAAGATAACACCAAATGTATCAAGATAAAGGACAAAAGTGAGGATGCTGGAAAATATTTGGCCATTTTTCCTCCTGGTGTGTCCTTGGAATGTTGCGCTGCGATATTGTCTCCGGTTGTTGCCCTCTAATACAATCATTGAAGTGGAGACAACCGAGATGTAAGACAACTTTGACAATGAAGGTCCATCTCCAGTCTGCCCACTGTATCCTCAGTACTCTGCATTTGGAAAGCCTATTCCACTCTTCCTCAGAAACAAATGTTTAAAAAGATAAACCTTGAATAACAATCTTGATTAAAAGTATAGAGCTCAGTAACAGATCTTTGAATCCTCAGAAGTAAATCATAGACTACTCTAGGGGCATAATCGTATTATTTTAGTGGGAAGGTATTTTACAGGTCATGAAACAGCAACTTCTCCTCTGAAGCTTCACCTAAATTTATTTTTTGAGGGGATGAAAAAAGAATATGCGGCTACTGAGGTCCCTAGACAATATAAACTTCTCAATAAATGGAGTAGGTCTATACTTGCTCCTCAAGCAATGAATACCTCTTTGGATTAAGACAAATATTTCTGATAATTCAGGCATGCTTGACTATACTGAGACTCTTCTGGTGTTGAATCCTAGACTCTTTGAGGACATTCACAGGAGAAAAATCATTCCCTGCCATCCCACTGGGGTCCCACAGCTATTTTAATCCAGACATAGAAAGGGAAAAGTCAGTGAGCAAATTCTCTCTAAGGATGGACTTTCCTTGTAGCAACATTTCTGATCCCTGAGAATGGTATCCGCAGATTCCAGGGTTGACCAAGGACCAAATTTAACTCTACCTCCATTCCTAATCCTACAAAAGTGGCCTGGTCTTCCATATGTTCTCTAGGCTTTTATCTCTGTCTGCAACACATGTCAATGGGTAATTATATAAACTCTACTGATATGCTATAGTGTGGCGGGTGTTATTGTTATTTAAGACATTAAAATGTAGCCAGGATGATTGGAAGTCCTTTGCCCACCATAAAAGGTTGCCTACTGTGCCTACTCCTGGCAGAGTCTGGGACACCATGCTTTTGCTAAACACGCCCCCATCTCATCCTGATATTTTCCCTAGATTCCTCCAGAAATGGAGTAGGAACAGTAGAAATTCAGCTGCAGCCAGAAGACTAAAGCAAAACACAGAGGCTCACTCTCTCCATCCCTCAAGCCACAGCTGACCCACCTCAGAAAAAAGAGAAAAGGAAGAGGAATGTAATGTGCTGCTTTTAAGAGGCATGTGTTAGGGCCTCAGGAGGGGATGGAGTAACTACTGCGTGGGAGAGGAAAGTCACTGAGGCATTGTGTGCTGGACTGAGCGGGGCCTGGAGGCCCATCATTCAGATTGCATCAAGGTCAAACCTCAGCAGGGGAGACATGAAGGGGTAAAAACAGATCACTGGAAAGGGCAGCTGTTAGGCAATTCAAGAGAGGCAATAGCATGAGAAAACACACCACAGAGGAGACAGCAAGAAGAAAAAATATAACATGTTCCACAACAATAATTAGTACTTAGGACCAGAATTAAAAATGTGTGGAAATGCCTATGAAAGAGAAGGCTGGTAGAGGAGGTTTCAGCGACAGGTGAGATCCTTGGATACCATTTGCTGTAGGTCCAGCCTTGTGCCTGTAGTAACCCAGGGCCTCTGCCATTTTAACAGGGAAGATATTTCATTATAGCTAAGTTCCTCCTGTTATCTGAGCTTCTAGCCTCTACCATTTCTTCTGTAAAAAGTTATTTTTCTTATATTAAAAAAATACATGCTCACTTAGAAAATTTACAAAATAGAAATATACAAGAAAGGGAGGTGCAGCAAGTAAAAACATACAAAGAAATGGCCAGATAGAAATATACAAAATAGAAATATACAAAATGAAATAGAAACATACAAAATAAAAAATATACAAATGAAATAAAAGGTGTAAAATCTCACAGCTCCAAGGTACCTATTAAATATACGTAAAATTATATTCTAGTTTTAAGTATATATATACATAATCACATATGTACACATATATGTTATTTATAATATTCAACTTTTATAATATATATTGTTTTTTCACTTAGAAATGGACTATAACATTTTCTTGCTCTCTAAATATAGTTATATTGAACATGAATTTAGATGCCTGGTGTCATATTCCGTCACATATATGGATTTTAATTATACTAATATTCTTTAATTGTTGCTCAATTAGGGTGATGTCATTTTTTTATTGTTGTTAATGGTGCTAGCATAGGCAGATTTTTATTTACCTCAGTTAATTTGTCTTTTAATATTTCATTTTAATAAATGCCTGTAAATAAGCCCCCTGGAAACTTCCAGAAAGAACTTAGGTCACCTAGAATATGAAGGAGGTGGTTTTCATTCAATTTGTGAGCTCCATACTTGTAATCTTACATAAAATACTTTGAAAACACCCTATCTTCCTGAGTAAATCATTTATTCCCCAGTTTGGAAAGGTAGAGGTACTCTATTGTTTAGAAAGCATTCTGAATGCAGAAACAGAACATCAAGTTATAATGTTTTGTCACCTTGGAAAATAATTTCTTCTATCTGGACCACAGAGTTTTCCCATTTGCACTGTTGGGAATCACACATTCTATCAAGCGGTCTTTGGAGGTTTAATTGAACAAATACTTAAACAGCTTTGAAAACTGAGACAGATAAGCCACCAATAAATGCTATGTTAATTTGTTTTCTTCTCAGCCACTATATGGATGTGAATGTTGTAAATCCAGAGCCACAGACTCATTTTATGGCATTCAAAAATAATAAGTGTGAAATTACTTCCCACCTGAGAATGAATAATTTACATTTTTTCACTTAGTTTTGCTGCAAATTTTATTATCAGAGCATCACTCGTAAGGTGATTTCTCATAGGCCTTCTACAGTTTGGAATTCTGATTTCTCAGGAACTGTGAGAGGCCCTGGAAATACGTGAAAACTATTGGCATCATCCTTACCCTAATGGAGCTTAGACCACATTAGGGGAAAGTCATTACACAAATAATTACTCAAGGAAGGTAGACTTGAGGAGGAAATTTCCAATATTTGAATTTTCTGAATCTTGTGACCTTTAGATATGAATGATGACCCCTGTGTTTCTCATTCATATTAGCATTGATAAATCAAACAATAAAATGCCACAAATTCAATATTTTAACTACGTAAAACTGAAACAAAATATTCTAAGATAAAGGGGATTGCATATTATGACCACATGGCTCTATTTAATAGATGCAAAAATAAAATAACAGAGAGAGGTCCATAAACGTTGTTTAAATCTGAAGCACACAGAGGAAAAGGAAGTGCTACAGGAAATAATTAAGGCTAGAATATCTTTACCTTTTCCAAACTCCCCCAAATTTCAGTTGAACTAATATCGGGAGAACAGAATAAGTGAGATTAAAAGATCATATGTCTCTCAGAGAATCCTTAGTCTATGATTTTGTCATCATCTATTACACCTAGTCTAATTCCAAAAGCTACAGCTTAGGGCTTTCTCACTGAATTCTAGGCTCCCTAGCTGTGAAGTAATTCAATTAACGTGTTTCAATTTCACCTCAAATCCACATCTTCAAAAATCATTGCCTCCTCCTGTTGTCCAAAGCAGATTCTTATCACTTTTCAGGGACGCAAAAACCCTTCTACTGTCACTGGATTGATGTAAGGCTCTACTGCTGTCTTCCTGCAGAAAGTCTCAGCTCTACTGCCAATGGATAGAACTTTAATAGTTTACCTCATTCTGATGACCAATTATACTTCCAACACAGTACTGATGAGGTGCCAACAATGCTTTATCTATCACAGTAAAACCACTAGATACCATGCAAATAATCATTCCCATCCAGGCTGTAGGATTAAGCTTTCTCTTTCCAAAGGATTTCAGAGAAGCCCTAGGACAGCATTAACTAAACTTGTACATTCTCCTGTACTGGTCTGGACCATTGGTTTGGAGAACCATTTATTTGGACTGACCAAGATGGTTTTATGGCCTTAACCTTCTCTTTGGCTCAATTGAGCTGTAGATAAGCTTCTTAACTCTAGACCCCTGATCTCCGTTTTTTGTGGAGGATTTACTTTAGAATGTGTAACTCTAATTTCTTTATATATCCCTTTCAGTTGTAAATCCTTTTTGAAGCCTCTTGCCAGTTTAACAACCCAGGACTGTCTTTCTCAGTGGCCTGGGAGCCATCCCTTGGAAATGTAATCAGCAAGACAAATAGTGCTTGTATCTACTAGTTTCTGTGGAAGGGTACAGATGTACCTTCCAGGGTGATAAGCACCTTGCTCCAAGTTGCAAAAACACCTCCTCTCATAAAGATATGAGTTTATTTCTGCTTTTGATAAAGCCAGTTAGCAAACACAGTTGGCCTATGATTTCCCCATATTATCCTCCAGTACTTTGCATTAGCTCACCCCAGCCCTTAAAAACCTTCTCATTTCCTTTGTTTCAGTGAGTTGAGCTCAGACTCAGTTCTGGCCTCTCTTCCTGATTGCAATAACCTTAAATATAATATTTCTTGCCTATGTAACTTTGTCAGCTTTATGTTTGCTTCAGAAGAATACCACATACCAAATAACAGATTTTGTTATCTTTTCTCTTTGGATAGCATCACTAACAAAATGAAAAAGCAAAATACTTTTGTTTTGTTTGATTTTTACTTTTCCCCTAACTCCTTTAGAGGGTGTGTTAGTTTGTTTTCACGCTACTGACAAAGACATACCTGAAACTGGGCAAGGGGATCATATGTTGTGATCCCTATACCTAGTACATCAGAATGTGTCAGCATTTGGAGATAGGGTATTCAAGGAAGTAATTAAGGTTAAATTAGGTCATTGGGGAGGGCCCTAATTCAGTATGGCTAGTGTTCTTATAAGAAGAAAAAATTAGGATAAAGACAAGCAAAGAATAAACACCATGAGAAGGCTCACAAAGAACACTGCCATCTATAAGCCAGAGATAAGTCAACCCTGCTGACACCTTCATCTCAGACTTCTAGCTTCCAGAGCTGTGAGCAAATTTCTGTTGCTTAAGCCATCTAGTCTGTAGTACTTTATTATGGCAGCCTTTGCAAATTAATACAGTTGCATGTTTAGAACACTTAGATTCACAAACAGTTGAACATGTTTTTCAATAGCTCCTTTGACTTTTCTGAAGCACTTTTAAATTGCATTGAACCATAAGTTTGACAGAAAAATGGCAAATCTGTTTTTGAATTTCAAAATTAAATTATTTATATGGTAAAACAGGAAGAGCAAAATATTAATGGCAAAATCTTGGAGGTGGGTATGTGAGTTTTGACATAAAATTCTTTCAACTTTTTTGTATTTTCTGATATTTAATAATAAATTATTGAAAAAAATTAAACAACTAGGAATATCACTCACTTTCGTTAATTGATTAGTAATGGATTTGGAGAAAGTTAATGAGTCCATTCTTGACCAACTGAGATCTTCATAATTTAGAGAAAAATGTAACACTTTTCAAAAGTGTTTTATAACTTGAGAATTTAAAAAATCTCAAAAGCAGTTATTAGCTATCACTAGTAAATACTCATTCAGCCAATTGAAGAGGTCAAATTAAATTTCCTTTGTATGTCTAATTCAAATTGTAAGCTTCAATTTTATTGCTAGAAACATATCAAAAATCTATAGTACTGTGACTAGCATTAAGCTCATTGAGCATAATACAATTATCAACAAGACGTAGAAAGTAGAACAATTTTTTAGTGGAATATTTTTAATTTTAAGTAATAATACCTTCAAATGTCTTCCTTAGGTTAGTCAACTACAGATCTCTGTTTAAATTTTTTTGTAGGGCATTGAAGTTGGAAGCTGGACGAGGCAAAATACTCACAGGGCTAGGAAAAAATGAAATCACTCATATTGACAGGCAGGGAGGCTGGCATAGGGAAAATAACCTATCACCATAAACAGAAAATACTGATGGAAAGAAGGAGAAAACAGAAAAAGATTCACATCCTGGAAGAGATAAAACAATAAATGAAGAGAATAACAATTTGGGGTCAGACGGTACTATGTCAGAGAGGGGACACTGTGTAGGCTGAATATGCTTATCTGGGGCCAGGGCTAGGAGAAGCAGACAAGGAGCTTGTTTTCTACAATCCTTGGTACACAATCCCAAAGTCAGAAGAAGGAATATCATTGAGATTCTGAGCAGTGAAAGCTCTTAATATTTGAAATTGTATGTTCAAATTTATAAGAAAATCAAACAATCCCATTAAAAAGTGGGCAAAGGACATGAACAGATATTTCTCAAAAGAAGATATGTATACAAAAGAAGACATGAAAAAAACTCAACATCACTGATCATTAGAGAAATGCAAATCAAAATCACGGTGAGATACCATCACATGACAGTCAGAATGGCAATTATTAAAAAGTCAGGAAACAACAGATGCTGGCAAGGCTGTGGAGAAAAAGGAATGTGCTTACACTGTTGGTGGGAATGTAAATTACTTCAACCATTGTGGAAGACAGTGTGGTGATTCTAGAACCAGAAATACCATTTAACTCAGCAATCCCACTACTGGGTATATACCCAAAGGAATATAAATCATTCTATTATAAAGATACATGCATATGTATTTTCACTGTAGCACTATTTACAATAGCAAAGATGTGGAATCAATCCAAATGCTTATTGATAATAGACTGGATAAAGAAAATGTGGTACATAAACATTATAGAATACTATGCAGTCAAAAAAGGTAATGAAATCGTGTCCTTTCCAGCTTTTTCGCATGCAGTATGATGTTGGCTGTGGGTTTGTCATGGATGGCTTATTATTTTGAGGTATGTTTCTTCAATACCAAGTATATTGAGAGTTTTTACCATGAATATGTGTTGAATTCTATTAAAAGTATTTTCTGCATCTATTGAGATAATCACGTTTTTTTCTTTAACATTGTTATGTGATAAATTACGTTTATTGATTTGCATATATTAAATCAGTTTTGCATCCCAAGGATAAAGCCTACTCAATTGTTTTGAACACATTTTTTTTTTCATGTGCTGCTGAATTCGATTTGCCAGTATTTTATTGAGGATTTTTGCATTGGTTATTTAAATTTTTGTGGGGTCAGTGGTAATACTCCTTTATAATTGTTTCTAATTGTGTTTATTTGGATGTTCTCTCTTTTCTTCTTTATTACTCTTGCTAGTGGTCTATTTTACTAATTTTTAAAAAAGCAACTTCTGGATTCATTTATATTTTAAGTGATTCTTTTGTGTCTCAATCTCTTTCAGTTCAACTCTGATTTTGATTATTTCTTGTCTTCTGCTAGGTTTGGGATTGGTTTCTTCTTGTTTCCCTACTTTTATTAGTTTTGATGTTAGGTTGTTAAATTGAGATCTTTATAACTTTTTGATGTGAGCATTTAGTGCTATGAATTTCCCTCTTAATACCGCCTTAGCTGTGTCACAGAGATTTTGGTATGTTGTATTTTTGTTCTCATTAGTTTCAAAGAATGTCTTGATCTCTGCCTTAATCTCATTATTTACCCCATAGTCATTCTGGAGTAAGTTGTTTAATTTCTATGTAATTGTATGGTTTTTTGTAATTTTCTTAGTCTTGATCTCTTATTTTGTTGCACTGTGGTCCAAGAGAGTGGTTGATATAATATCAGTTATTTTGCATTTGCCAAGGATTGTTTTATGTCTGACTTTGTGGTGAATTTTAGAGTATGTGCCATGTAATGATGAGAAGAATGTGTATTCTGCTCTTTTTTGTTAAGAGCTCTATAGAGGTCTATTAGGTCCATTTGGTCTAGTGTTAAGTTTCATGTTCTGAATATCTCCGTTACTTTTCAGCTTTGTGGATCTGCCTAATACTGTTAGCGGGATGTTGAAGTCTTTCATTATTATTATGTGGAAGTCTGAGTCTCTTTTAAGGTCTCTAGGAATGGGGTTTATGAATCATGGTGCTCCTATGTTGGATTCATAAATACTTAGGATAGTTAGGTCTTTTTGTTTAATTGAACCGTTTACCATTATGTAATTTTCTTTTTTAAATTTGTCTGTTTAAAGTTTACTTTGTCTGAAATTAGGATGGAAACCCCTGCTTTTTTCTGTTTTCCATTTGCTTGGTAAATTTTCCTCCACCCTTTTATTTTGAGCCTATTGGTGTCATTGCAAGTGAGATAGGTCTCTGTATGAAAGAATACCATTGTGCCTTGATTCTTTATCCAGCTTGTTGTGTTTTTAATTGGGGCACTTAGCTCATTTAAACTCAACGTTAGTATTGACATGGGATTTTATCCTGTTGTCACGATGTTAGCTGGTTATTTTGCAGACTTGTTTCTGTGGTTGTTTTACAGTGTCATTGGTCTGTGTACTGAAGTATCTTTTTGTTGTGGCTCGTAATGGTCTTTCCTTTCCATATTTAGTGCTTCCTTCAGAAGCCCTTGCAACACAGGTCTGGTGGAAACAAATTCCTTCATCATTTGTGTGAAAATGATCTCATTTCTTTTTTGCTTATGAAGCTTAGTTGGGCCAAATATGAAATTCATGGTTGGAATTTTCTTTCTTTAAGAATGTTGAATATTGGCCCACAATCTCTTCCATCTTATAGGGTTTCTGCTGAAAGGTCTTCTTTTAGTCTGATGGGCTTTCCTTTGTAAGTGTCCTGCCCTTTCTTTCTAGCTTCCTTTAATATTTTTTCCTTTATTTTGACTTGGGAAAATCTAATTATCATCTGTCTTGAGGATGACTTTCTTGCAAAGTATCTCACTGATGTTCTCTGCATTTCTTGAAATTAAATATTGGCCTCTCTAGCCAGGTTTGAGAACTTCTTATGGATGGTATACTGAAATATGTTTTCCATGTTGTTTCCATTCTCCCCATTTATTTCAGGAACACCAGTGTGTTGTAGATTTTGTCTTTACATAATCCCATATTTCTCAGAGTTTTTTTTTAATTCAATTTTATTCTTGTTTTTATATTTTTGTCTGTCTTATTTCAGAAAACCAGTCTTGAAGCTCTGAGACTCTTTCTTCATCTTGGTCTATTCTGCTATTAATACTTGTGATTGTATTATGAAATTCTTGTAGTATATTTTTCAACTCTATGAGGTTGGTTACATTCTTTCCTATACTGTATATTTTGTCTGTTAGCTGCTGTATTGTTTTATTGTGCTTCTTAGCTTTCCTGGATTGAGTTTCAACATACTTCTGCATCTCAATGATCTTCCTTCTTATCCGTATTCTGAATTTTATGTCTGCCATTTCAGCTGTCTCTACCTGGTTACAAACTTCTGCTGTAGAGCTGATTCAGTCATTTGGAGGGAAGAAGGCAGTCTGGCTTTTTGAATTGTTAGAGTTCTTGTGCTCGTTCTTTCTTATCTTTATGGGCTGATGTGTCTTCAATCTCTGAAGCTGCAGTCCCTTTGAGGTAATGTAGTCTCTTACCAGCTCCACAAGGGGGCGTAGTTTTAAGGGCAAGAATTTTCCAGGACCATACCCTCCTCCCATCATTCTCCATCTGGGAGATTTAATGGTTTATGTTTGAATTTCGCAGGCACGGGAAGAAACTAAGAGTCAGTCACTCCAGTGTATGTTTAAAGGAACTCCTTTCATTGGCCAGAGGAACTTGGGAAGGTGGGAATTTCTCCTGGGATAAATTCCCCTTCTCCTTCATCCACACCGGATTTCCAGCTCTCTGGGATCCCCTCCCACATAGTGTGATCTCTCTTTCCCCTCTTGGATTCCCCCCTGGAATCCCCTTCCACACTCTTCGTGGAAGTGTTTCTCTTATCCTTTCATTTTCTTTTCTCTACCTAAATAAAGTCACCTTTCTGCGACACTTCTTGGGTCCGATATTTACTTTTACGAGTGTACAGTGCACCTGCAGTGGTCCCTTCTCTTATTCTTAAGAAAGCAGAGACCAAGAACCCACAGCATAGACTCAGGGGAGCCATGCCTCACTAACACCCCAAAAAAACCTGATTACACCTTGGATTTTTTTAATTCTATTTTACAACCTTGAGAGTTTGATTGTGTGTATATTTTGGATTCCATCTCCTGGTTTCATTATTGGAAGATTTTAGGGAGCCAAGGCTAAGCTACCAGTTGATAGATTTTGTACTCTAACTTTGGGTGACTGCTATCAGGCCTCAGCTTTGCTTTCTGAGTCCTTGAGGTTAGAAATCCATTATGCTGGGGAAGGGGGTCAAGGTGTTTCCAGAACACTGGTCACCACACCCTGATGGGCAGTGATAACCGAAGCATTTTGTAAGGTGGGGGAGGCAGAATCTGTCCTTGTTCTCACATGCCAGCAGCAACGTGACAGGGTGCATGTTCATCAACTGCTGCTTGGTGTTAGGGGATGCCAACAAAGCAACGTGGGGTATGGCTGTGGACCTTGGGGAAACTGCAGTGGGGGAAGGGAGCAGGCAGGCTGGTGCATGTCCGTAGTGACTGCTCTCCGGGAGCTCTGCTGGTCAGGTGCAGTCTGCCAGTACAAGAGCTATGATGAGGGTCTCCAACCAATGGTTGCTGCTCTGCAAGCAGACACAACAAGGCTGGGACCCTAGGAGACGCCAGCAGACTAAAAGGTACTCAGGTCAGACTGGCCCTGTCTGATGAACAAGAGCTCCCTTCAGAGTTTAGGTCTCACAGTTCCCCTAGAGCTAAAGGCTTCTATGGGAGCAAGTTGAGCCTAGGGGGATAGGCCTCCCTGAACAAGCTCCACTACAGATACTCCTGCACCAAATGCTCTGGGTTCTACACCAAGTGGAGTGCTGCCCCTACCACTTCACTAAGCAGCTCTCCCTGCCAACCCAAGTGTCCATGGTGGTTGAGGGGTCTTGTCCTGCCGGGATTCCAGAAACCCATGGTAAGAACAGGTTGCTTCTTGACAGTTCAACTCAACCATTCCCCCAGAGGTGTTGGGGGCCAGGAATGAATCTCGGTGTGCTGTACGGTAGCCCTATGCAGGGTTCCCAATAATTTTTTTTCTTTATAAATTACCCAATTTGAAGTATTCTGTTATAAGCAACAGCAAATGGACTAATTATAGCCCTCAAAGAAGAGGAAATTCTGCCTCCACACCACGTTCAGATTTGAGCAGGAATATCAATACATCTCTGGTTTTCCAGCCTGCTGCTCTGTCCTGCATATTTTGGACTTTCTAGTCCTACCGTCATGTGAGCTAGGGACTTAAATCTCTCACTGTCTTGCTCTCTCTCTGTCTCTTTATTTTCTCTCTCTCTGTCTACACACACACACACGCACGCACACACACACACACACACATTTTATCAGTTCTGCTTCTCTGGATAGCCCTGACTACCTTAATTCTATTATCTTGCCACTTGTTTTCCATTAGTCCAAACTATTTTTCTTCTTTTTACTTCCTTCTTTTTTTCATTCTTTGGACTGAGGTTTTTTTTTTTCTTTTTCTTTTTCAGTTTTTATTATTATTTCATTTTCTTTCCCTTATTGGCTATTTAATGTTGTTTTTGGGTTTAAAAATATACAACCATAGTTTCTCACTTTGTAAATTTAAATGTTACTATATCACTTTACTTATAGTACAGGAAATTCACAATAGAATACTTTCATTTCTCCTGTCTCATCCTTTATGCATATAAAAAAGATAAAAATAAAACTCTAGGAATCAAGCTGCAATTAACTAAATTGTGTTCCTCAAAATTTGTATGTTGAAATTCTCATCCCTAATGTAACTGTATTTGGAGACAGGGCTTTTAGGAGGTAATTAAGGTTAAATGAGGTCATAATGATGGGGCCTCAATCCAATAGGATTGATGGCCTTATTAAGAAAAGAAAGATAACCCTCTCCTTCTTTTCCTCTCTCCCTTTCTTGCCCTTTTCCCACCTGGACCCACATTATGTGAGGACACACTGAGAAGGAAGCGATCTGCAAGACAGGAAGACAGGCTTCACAAGGAATGAATTAACCAGCACCTTGATCTTGGACTTTTCAACCTCCAGTACTTTGAGAAAATAAATTTACTTTGTTTAAGCCATGCGGTCTGTGGTATTTTGTTATAACTGAGTAACAAGTAGACAGATTAATACACTATGTCTCTAACACCTCATATTTTTCTTTTTGTCTTGATTAAACTTCTAACACTAAATTATAGCCCTTGTTACATTGTATAGTAATTAACTCTTTAAAAGCATGTCTCTCTCATTAGTCTGAAAATTTCTTCATGAAATGGATTCGTCTTTTGCTCATTAGTATTATTTTTCTCCACAGGAAACACTGCTTTACCCTTCAAAACTTTTCTATACGTGTTGCTTGGAAAACATGCACACACACACACACACACAAACACACACACACGCATACACACACGTACACGTGCACACGCATACATACACATATACACCTCTACAGCATATCTGGCAAGTATTTAACCAACTTGTGTTTAAAAACCATGTGCTCTCCACAGTTAAATTTATAGGGCATTACTGTGTTCCAAACTTACTATTAGAAAATTCTTTTCTTTTCAAGGTGAAATATCTATCTAAGCAAGTTGAATTAATGCTCTGGGTGCTTTCTATGGCATGCTAGATGAGAAAATTCTGGAGTTTTTCCTCTCATGATGGTTTTGAATATATCCTCATCTTTCCCACCTCCATTAGATTTTCCTGAGGTCTTTTCAGTGACTTCAACATTTAATCAATCAGATCTTGTTTTTAATATCCCTGTCCTTTCAACATAGTGCCTTCTTTTCCGTGTGCCCATGTGTGACTGGGTACTCTTTAAATGATGATGCTTAATATATATATTATTACTGGTCTGTTTTGATTAGTGTATAGTATTTTGGATTCTCACTTTCTCCGAATCTGAATTTTTCACTCTTCATTAGTGTGCCAAAGATAGTATGAGACCAATGGACAGATCCATCCTCTGACTCATGTTTACTTAAAAAAAAATGTGTCTTTTAAAAATGATATGAGCAGATTCTCCTCTCACCATTATGTGTATAATGTTCACTTCCCAATTTCTATAGAAATAGAGAAAATCTTTCCATATGAATTTTAGCTTAGGAAAATAACCATAGATATTCTCCTTAAGAGAGGAATCACATCCACAGACAGGCCTGATAGTCAGTTTCTCACTGTGAATATTTTATTGAAGACTCAAATCCATGTTTGTACCGGATTATTGCTTGCCTCCTCAGCCATCCAAGAAAAACTGGTTATCTAAGTGGAATCTGCCAAAGGAGACTGGATATACTTAAGCATCAGGGAGATTCAGCAAACTCCATAATTTGTCAACCAAATTGCTCCACGGCTCTTCCTATAAGAAAAGTTATTATTATTATTATTTTTAAATGGAAGACTTTGGAAATCTTAAATGAAAAGTTTCATATGTCTAGATTAAGCCAGCTAGATGAGTGCACAGCATTAAAAAATGAGTAATTAATTACTAAGCTTTAACACAGTAGAAAATAAACATTTCATGTTAGTAAAAGCCAGAGTCAGAAGCCAAAGAATCTGTAAATTTTTCTCTTCACTGCCACTTAGTGATATTGATCAAATTTTTCATTTTCTTTACATCAATTTTTTCCTTATATATTTTCTTCCTCTTTTCCTCTCTTTCTGTCTTTTTTTTTTTTTTGCAAAATATTATGATAATAATCACATTTTTATGCTTTATACTAGCATCTAGCCTGTCAGGTACTAAGATTGTTTCTAGCTATTTCTGAGAGAGGCTATTTCTGCAAGTAATACATTAAATTCAGCACTTACACAACAGCATTGCAAAAGGCACATTTGTTGGAATATACATTTCCATCAGATCCGCAGTGAGGTCTGTAGTCCATGGTACATGCCTCAGAATACCCGGTGCACTGAATCTGCCCCATCATAAACAAACACAAGCAAACATGTTTTATCTTTCAAATCATTAAATCATAGAAAACAAACTTTTAAAAGGTCTTAAAAGATTATTCATTCCAAAATTTCATATGGAAAAAACATATAGCCCCTGTAGCTTACACACTTCGTCTCAGCAATGGCGGGAGTCTTGTCATAGCAAGGGACAGCTCGGTTCAGTTTAGGCCCTCCCTCTCACTAACTCCCTATATCTAAGTGATAAATGCACCTTGTGGATTCTAGCTGGTACTTGATTTCTGAGTCAGTCCTCTCCTCATCATACTGCCATCCACTTTATTCAGGCCCTCAATATGTCTTGTTCGAACAGCCCCAGTTGTCTGCCAATTCTCTGCCAATTCTCCTTTTTATCTGAGGTTTCAATCAGTCTCCACACTGATGCCAGACTGATCTTTTAAAAACCAAAATAGACATTGCTCTTCAAATACTTAACTGATTGCCCATTAGGAGATAATCCTTTCCTGATTCATGCTTATCTCTTCAGGTTTGGCTGCAATGTCTCCTGCATCTTACTCTAATTAAACCTCAGGACTGAGTTCCCAAGTATTCCCTGCCCCTGGGTATCTTAGTGCCTTTGTTCTTGCTGTTTTCCTATCTTGCCTGACCTTTACCAACTGTATTAATCAGGACAACTCCCACTATTTCTTTAAATGCCATTTTAACTACTTTTAGAATAGTTTCACAATGATACTTCTCTTTCTCACCCATCAAATTTGGTTAGGTGCCCGTCCTAAAAATGAACTGTCTTTATTGTCACAACCCCATGTTCACGATTCTCTTACATCACGTTTTAAACTCTATTAGAATTGTTGACATTCAACTCACATAGCTTTTTACCCCTGAATTGTGTCTGCACTTGTTTTTAAAATTTTTCATACTTTATTTATAACTTTCTTATTGTTATCAGAGTGTCTTTGAGTTTTTAATTTGACATTGTCACCTTAACCTTCTAATTAATTGCAATGTTAGAAAATAACTGCATGATAGCAATATATTCCAATTAAGGGCTATGAGTAACGTTTGTGAACTCTTATTCTGCTATATTTCAGATCTGTTTAGGCTGGCCTGATGCCTTATCTATGAATATAAATCATCATAAGCAATTTTTAGAATATGTATTTTTAAATAGTTTTCTGTGAAAGTGAGGCATTATTGTAATATTTTACACTAAGAATTAATAAAATTTCTGTATATACTTACACATTCACCCTCATGAAGTTTTCTGGGTTGAAATTTTTGACCTCTGGAAGAGAAGATTTTATTGAATGTCTAATGTGATCATTTGAGATTTCATAGTCTATCGAGTAAAATAATCATGTTATTTCTTTGTTGTCTTAACCTAGACTGAGAATGAGAAGTTCTTGTTCAATTGCTATCCCAGTTGGTTAGTACTGATAGTAAACATCTTTAATATATGAATATTTTGAGTCAAGTAAGAATATAGGAACATAAGATCAACACTAAAAGAGGACTGAGCATTTTTTTAAAATCCTGTGAATATTCAGATGAAAATCTAGGGCATAAAATAGTGTGAAAACATTTGTAATTTTGCAATTAAGAAAAAGAAAATAAACCTAAATCTTTCTCTGCCACTTAAAGTCTTTATAACTTTGGTATAGTCACTTCTTTCTAAATATTAGATTTCTGCTCTCTAAAAACGGAATATGAGATAATATAATTTTAATCTCTTCTGGTTGCATTAGTGTATGAGCTAACATGTACTGAGAGACCTTATTCTGAATAGCATTTGCTGTTACACGACTTTAAATTTTCAAAAGGACTAGAAAATAGAAGAAAAGAGGGAAGAAAACTATAAGAATAAAGGAGCTTACTTCTTTAAGTATTCACTCTGTGTTGGCTTCTTAGCTCAGATTTGGCATGCTTTATCACAGTGAATCCTAAATGCTATTATAATTTCTGTCTTAGAGATGAGAACTTGTAGTGACCTGGGTATTTGCATAATCTACGAAGTGGAGTCTAGATTCTAATCTGAATGTTTGACACCAAAGCCCGTGATTTTAACCACGAATCATAAAGTATTGAAATCATACTACCAGAAGGCTGGTAATAATCATCGTTTCATTCTTCTAAAGGCTCAGATCTTGTTAAAAGTAAAGAATTAATATTAAATTTGTAGGGCTGGTAGTGGTGAGGATGTACTGATTCCAAATATTCCTTTGTACTATCATTCTATTCCCTCAACTTTTCTAGATTACCATGAGAGAAAACGGAAATTCTGAAGGATAGGTCAAAGTCACATATTTCCATATAAGTTCACAAGGTTTTGTGTGTCTATGGTTAACAGCCTAAATAGAGATAGCTATCCTCAAAGTTCTTATATGCAGAAAGAAAGCTACAGGAGACTCATGAAAATGTGACCAATATATATTTCCTGCTTGAGACTCCATTTCTGTACATGTAACGTGGGTATCAAATGCATATAGGTAACAGTTAATACCCTAAAGGTAGTGTATAATGTAAATGAGAATTTGGTTGAATAACATACATATATGTTATTCATATATATGTATATGGTTGATACAAAAGTAATTGCAGTTTTTGCCATTACTTCTAATGAATACACAAACGTACACATATATATATTTACATATGTAAATCCACAATACACATATATGTATATTTCTTTAGAGATATAGCTAAGATTTTCTTTTTCATAACTTTAACAGAGCAATGTCCATGGGATATTGAAGAAGCACACGAAAAAGTAGCATTTGTTAAACCATGTTTTAAAAGACCAAGAAGATGATTTTGGCCAATGTGGGCTTTATAATCATAATAAAAGAAGAGTCGAGGCATCAAATTGAGTATAACACTTACAGGTTTTGCATGCAAAACATGCACTCATTACTGTAAGTTTTCTGATCTGTGCCACATATTGGTTCCCAGTTTCTTGGGCATGCAATCTTCAAACCTTTAGTGATTCTGAGACAGTCCACCTATAGTTGAACAAAAAATAATGCCCTGTATTCTCATTCTTAAATTTTATTCTTATATCAAGATGGTGAAGGGGACGGAAGTGGAAAGAGAACTAGCCTCTTCAACAAACACATCTGGAAGGTCTTCTCTGGGCCAGGTGTTGTGCTACAAAAATAGACCAGAACATGCTCTAAATTATAAGAGAATTTTTTGTTTAACAGGGAAATATAAATCTCTCCTTTAAGCATTCTAACGAAAGTCTAAAGGAATAAGAAATGTAGAAAATTTAAAATGCTATGCAAAGATAAATGTTTACTTTATCTGGAGTTCTTTTGCAAAGAGGTTCCTTTTGCAAGCCTTGGAGAAAGAAATACCACCAGGAAGATGCAGAGCAGACACATTTTTACCTCCAGAGGAATCACATAAATCCACTGTGAGGCAGTTTAGTTATTTCCATAGCTCTATTTACACATTCACTATGACTGCATTTTTATAAACACCACACAGAGAAGGTTGCACTCACCTTTGTCCCTTTTGCTTGATCACCAGAAGAGAGTGAAGCAAGAGGCAATTGGAGAGAAGGAGTTGGAGAAAAAAGAAATTTCACAGTTAGAAGAGCAAAGCTATATCCCCATCATTCGCAGTAACCAAAACCCATTTCCTAACGACAGTCTTTGCCTAGCCCAGCCCTAAAAGAGGCCATTTTTTCATGCGAGTCCAAACTCAGGGTGAAGATAGAGATGTATGTGGCTCTGATTTAAAAAAAAAAAAAAGAAAATCCAGTGAGGAAAGCTCTGCTTATTGAGAAAGGGCTGTCACAGATGTCCAGGAGTTCCTGTGGGCATGCCCCTAGCAGCTTGGGATGGGTTATTTTCCCAAAGTTTCATAGGTTGTTTCTGAAAGAGCAAGTCATAAACCTGAGGAATCCTGATTAGGAACCAAGTATACAGCCACAATCCTTTTATTCCTCTCCTCAGTCTCTCTTCCTCACGCTTAAGGTCTGACCCAACTCACTTTGGTTTTGGGTCAATTCAAACAGATGCCTTCTAAATTTTCTTTTGATGTTAACATTTATAATTTAATGAAGGCTGAATATATGACAGTTAACAGAAACGTGTGACTATAGGAAAGAAATCCTGACTCACCAGGTGGAGAGGCAGCCCAGGCTGTGACTGCTAGAGCAAGGATGGTAAAAGCAGTGAAGCCCTTCATAGTGATGGTGAATGCCAATGGTGGAGATATGCTGCGCTGAGTCAAGGAGTCCAGAGAGAGAAGAATAGTCTATCCCTTCCAGGTATAAATACACACACAAGGCAAGATCCCTCCCACATTCAAGATTGATCTTTTCAATGATGATCGATTGTTAATGCAAGTTAGGTTATTTGCTTCATCTGTCAAGGAAAACCACATGCCACGCCACATGGCATTTCGACATGCCAAAAGTCATGTTGCAATTTGATTTCCAATATGCAAATATTGGGAGGTGAGGCCTAGTACAAGGTGTTTGGGTCTTGAGGGACCCCAAAATATATCTATTTCTCATGAATAGATTAATGTCCCCCCTTGGGAGTGAGTGGGTTCTCACTATTGAAGGACTGCATTCATTACCAGAAAGCAGATGTTATAAAAATGAGTTCAGCTTCTGAGACTCTCTCTCTTCCTCCCTCGACACTCTCTCTTCCTTCCTCTCATGCCATGAGATCTCTTTGAACATTCCACTCATTTTATGCTTCTCCACCATGTTTTGACCCAGAATGTAGCCTCACCAGAAGGCAGCCAGATGTGGTGCTATGCTCTTGAACTTAACTTGCAGAATCAAGAGCTAAAAAAAAACACCTGTTTTCTTTATAATATACCTAGTCTCAAATATTCTGTATAGCAACACAAAATGAACTAAGACAGCTAATCTGAGGGTAAGCATCCCTACCAGGAGTCCCTGCGTAAACCCTTACAGATGGAGCTCGTCCAACTGCTTCTTCCGAGTGTATAAGAATAACTCCTGGCTAAAGAATGATGTGACATTTCCTGCTCAACTCCTCAATGTCTGTTCTATAAACAAAGGCTAGAACATAAGTAAATATGTTTAAGAGCTCATTTTCAGAGATCTGAGCAGTAGAATTTCCGGCAACTTTTTTTTTACTTAAAACTATAGGATCAAAGTTGATTCCAAAGTAAGAATATAATAGTTGACAACCTTGCATTATATAACTGACCCTGTGGATTTCTTTCATGTAAGTCAAGGCTTTTTACCACTAACCCCATTTCTATATGCTGATTAAATCTACAAGTGTACTTTCTTCTACCACATATCCTGTAGATATAAAACCGAAATATTCCACAAATAAGTAGAAGCGACGATTTCTGCAGATAACTAACAATTTTCTAAGATCAGTGAATACCAATTCCATTCCTTTTGCCTGAAAACACAATCAGATAGACAATATTCTTTATACAGAGAATACAAGACTAGGATTCATGAGGCTGAAAGATGTGCCAAAAAGAACATGAGCTTATAAGCCATTCACCTTAATTTTTATCTCTGATATATACTCATTTAGCTATGCTCAGAAAATCACTTTTCCTCTCAGCTTCAGATCTCCATATATTAAAGATGTTGGATAAATTATCTCTAAGTCTCTTCTCGTTCTGCCAATCCAGGATTTTATCAACCTTAAAGAAATACCTTTTCCTGATTGAGATCTTTGTCCACTACACATTATATATTTAGCTGATAAAAATTAATTATTTGAAAGTACCATGTTAATCACAAAAATAATGCACTTAACAGTATATTTTTTTCCTGGGGTCATACTACTCTTTGCCCTCCTTTTTAGCTGCAGCTTATCTAATATTTCTGAGAACCACCTCACGATTATAGTTTCCTCACCGGAAATGGATACATTTCATGAGTTCATAGTCCATGGAACTAGTTTATTTCCAACATTGCCAGCGGTTTCCATCAGTGCTAGCAATTTTTAATTTGTACCTGGAAGAGAATGCAGAATCCCTAAGTTCTCTGAAAAATAAGTTCCCTTCTCTATCCTTGTAGCGGTTTTATATTACTGATCAGAACTAAGAGTGTTTGTCCTAAATATTACACCCTTTTAAAATTCTTATCTTAAATGTCTAGGTTTACTTAACAACTTTTAATGAGCGATTGCTTCATGCCCGGCATTGTCCTCAGCAGTAGGGATAAAAACAATAATAAACTGTCTCTTTTTTTAAAGAAGTCACATTCCAGTGAGACAGACCAACTTGTAGATAAGTAACTAGTAAATAGTGACAGCAGTAATATAGGTGTAAGGACAGGGTGTTATAGAAGCATAACTAAGGAATAAATAACTCACATTCATATGGGGAAGGAGGTCATGGAAGGCTTTTAGAATAAAGTGGCCTCTTCACTGAGATGAAAAATATTAGTATGGTGTTTGGAGAGACAAAATTTCTAAAATGTAAGGAAAAAGGGGAAGAGAAGAACCAGGGATGGATAAAGTGTTTATGCTAGGAAGAGGGGACATGTGGAAACATGTTCAAGAAAATCATTCAGGTGTAGAAGGGAAGGAGACCCACACAAGAGTTGAGGCTGAAGAGGTAAACCGAGGACTCATGTGTCAGAAGAAGCCACTTCAAGGTTTTAAACACAATCCAATCAAATCCTAACTTTAGATAATTATCACACAGGGGAGAATGGAATGAGGAAAAAGTACAGCACCAAGATCTGTTATAAAGCTGTTGTACTCAATCAAGAAAGGATGATAGCTGAAATCAACATGTTTATCAAATTTGGTGATTACATGAAGGATAAAAGGGAAAGAGGAAGACAAAGAGAATGCATAGATTTCAGGTTTTTCTAGTTTTGCTTTGTTCTAGTGAAGTTTGACTGCTGATTAGAATTTTTCAATTTGAATTGGGGAATTGAACAGATTTGTGTTTTGAAGAGGTCATTTGTAAAGAAACAAGTTATAAAGGATGCAACTCTTATGTTGTTCTCCTTTGCTTCTACACTTGAATGATTTTCTTGAACTTGTTTCCATCTGTCCCCTCTTCCTAGCATAACCACTTTATCCATCCCTGGTCCTCCTCTTCCCCTTTTTCCTTAGATTTTAGAAATTTTGTCTCTCCAAACACTGTACTAATTTTTCTCATCTCAATAATGATGCAGCTTTATTCTGAAAGTCTTCCATGACCTCCTTCCCCTATGAATGTAAATTATTCATATTACAAGCAAGTCTGTTGCAGAAGGCTATTGCAAAAGTCCAGTGAAGAGAGAAAGAAGCTAGAAAATGATTTTAAAAAATAATAATAAAGTAAAGGCTGGGCGCGGTGGCTCACGCCTGTAATCTGAGCACTTTGGGAGGCCTAGGCAGATGGATTACCTGTGTTAAGGAGTTTGAGACCAGCCTGGTCAACATGGTGAAACCCCATCTCTACTAAAAACACAAAAAATTAGCTGGGCATGGTGGTGCACTCCTGTAATCCCAGTTACTCGGGAGGCTGAGAGGAGAATCACTTGAACCTGAGAAGCAGAGGTTGCAGTGAGCCAAGATCACGCTACTGACTCCAGCCCCAGGCAATAAGAGCAAAACTCCGTCTGAAATAATAATAATAATAATGTAGAATGCAAGATGTCATAGGCTTGAGAAATATTTCAAAGCACTATAGCAGATTAAAATAAAGTACCTAGAATGGCCTGTAGGAAGACAGCACATCATCCCTCAAAATAATCCAAGAAAAACAGTTACATGATCAAATGAAAATTTCATCAAGAAAGACAAATGTTTTGATTGAGGTTTTCCCTGGCACCTATAAAAAATTGACAGTCTTTCTCTCTCTTCTCTCTTTATGCTTGAAGAATGATTTACCT
This sequence comes from Cacajao melanocephalus, assembly GCA_963573385.1. Taxonomy (NCBI): domain Eukaryota; kingdom Metazoa; phylum Chordata; class Mammalia; order Primates; family Pitheciidae; genus Cacajao; species Cacajao melanocephalus. The sequence continues at coordinate 1,987 of CAUYLG010003341.1, read as the reverse complement.
TCATACATTATTTATTTAAAACATTAATTTCAATGCTGGAAAGAAAAGGGGATCTCTGTGCCAGGATGGTGCCCAGGAAAGAACATGATGTCCTATTCTGCTTCTTTCTATGAAGAGAATGGTTTGGAACATCATTCATCATGGATAAGGTCCTCAAGGAGTGTCATTTGAGGACTCATTCATCATCTAACTGGGTAACATATTACAGTAACCTTGGTCAATGTCAATCAAGAAGGCCACAGCTACCCTAGTTAGTCTGCTCCCATAACAAATTACCACAGACTGGGTAGCTAAAACAACATAAATGTATTTTCTCACACCCTGGAGACAAAAAGTTCAAGATGTAGGTCTCAGAAAATTCCGTTTCTGGTGAAGGCTATCATCCTGGTTTGTAGATGATTGCCTTCTGTTATGTCTTCAAATGACGCTTCCTTGTGCACATTCAGAGAGAGATCTCTGGAGTTTCTTCCTCTTTTTTACAGGAACACCAATCCTGTTAGATTAGGGTCTTGCCCTAATCTCATTTAGCCTTAATTACCTCCCTAATAGCTCTATCTCTAAATACAGTTACTGTAGGAGTGAGGGTTTAAGCTGCAAATTTTGAGGAAACAGTATTCAATCCGTAAAACAGCACATAGGTTTCGGGTACAAATGTGAGCTTCTCTATGTGCTTTTCTTGGTTTCAAGCACATATTAAGTTTTTTATAAAAGAGAACGTTTAAAAATTATCACTGTTATTATCATAAAATGAAGAAGGTTGCTAATGTTTGAAGGTGTCGAAAGAGGCAAAGAGAAGACGTGTTGCAAATAAGGACAAGAGCCAGACACTCATTCATTACTGAGTTGGTCTACACCAGGGAAACTATAGCCCCATGGGCAGATCCAATCCACCATGTTCCCTCGAAAATAGAGTTTTATTGGTACATAACTGTAAGGACATGTTTACATAATATAAATTTATTTTCATTTGTTTATACAATAGCAGCAACAAAAGAGACTATGTATTCCACAAAACCTAAAATAGTTATTATTTGGCTCTTTATAGGAAAAGTTTGGAGATCCATAGTCTAAGCGCTCTCCTTAATTTCTCTGATTTTTGTTTTCTTTAACACTGTGCTACAATATCCAATCCATTTTATTAGAGTGCAAACTAGGCACGAATAAACAACAACAAATCCTGATCCAAGATATCCACAGGACACAGGTACTTTATTTAAAAGAAAAGATTAAAAATTGGTGAAGAAAATGATATGTTTCAACAAAATTGGAAACAATGCGTACCTTTGTGTTTTCTTTTTTATTTTTTTACATTTCTTACTAACATGGTTTTTATTGTAAAACAGAACTTGTGTGAGTGTTTTATTATTATTATTATACTTTAACTTCTGGGGTATATGTGCAGAATGTGCAGGTTTGTTACTTAGGTATACGTGTGCCATGGTAGTTTGCTGCACCCACCAACCCATCATCTACATTAGGTATTTCTCCTAATGCTATCTCTTCCCAAGCCCTTCACACCCCAACAGGCCCTGATGTGTGATGTTCCCCTGTGTCCAAGTGTTCTCATTGTTCAACAATGAGTGAGAACATGCAGTGTTTGGTTTTCTGTTCTTGTGTTAGTTTGCTGAGGAGGATGGTTTCCAGCTTCATCCATGTTCCTGCAAATGACATGAACTCATCCTTTATTATGGCTGCATAGTATTCCATGGTGTTTATGTGCTACATTTTCTTTATCCAGTCTATCACTGATGGACATTTGGGTTGGTTCCAAGTCTTTGCTATTGTTAACAGTGCCACAATAAGCATACATTTGCATGTGTCTTTATAATAGAATGATTTATAATCCTTTGGGTATATGACCAGTAATAGGATTGCTGGTATTCCTAGTTCTAGATCCTTGAGGAATTGCCACACTGTCTTTCGCAAAGGTTGAACTAATTTACACTCCCACCAACAGTGTAAAAATGTTCCTATTTCTCCACATCCT
>CAUYLG010003340.1:0-30556 GCA_963573385.1 Cacajao melanocephalus | reverse complement strand
ATTTTTATTAACTAATTTGAAATTTTAAATTTGTTTTTTTTTTTTAAAAAAAATTTCATTTATATTAAAAAAAAAAAAAAAAAAAAAAAAAAAAAAAAAAAAAAAAAGAAAGAAAGAAAAGGGAGGAAAGGAGGCAAAAATAAAATAAAGATATTTTTAGATCATCAAAATCATAAAATTCATTTCCTAGGGGTCCTGTACTACATGTAATTTTAAAGGAAGTTCTTCAGGCTGAAGGAAAATGATGCTAGACGGTGACCCAGATACACAGAAAGGAACAATTAACAACAGAAATGATGTACACACACATATTGGACACACACTCATTTTCTTCATTTCCTGAAGACATATGGCTGCTTGTCTACAACAAAAAGTATTACACTGTATCGTTGAGTTTATGATGTATATTGATTAATATACACAACAATAATAGCATAATGATAGGTTAAATGAAACCATACTGTTACACATGTAGTTTATTTTGCTGGCTGTAGTTTAATATTACCTGAGCTTCACTGTGAAAAGTCAAGGAATCCTGTTTCAGTTCTTACAACAATAAAAAATTACTGTAAATAAATACAGCTAAAAGCCACTGGGAGCATTAAAACCGTAAATTTAAAAATGTTTACTTGACACTCAAGAAAGTAGCAAAGGAAGAACAGAAACTAAAAGATATGAGACAAATTCAAACCACATAGCAAAATGGTAGACCAAAACCCAACCATTGTAAGTGAAGAAATGACACGACCTGAGTCACATTAGCAGGACTGCTGAGCACTCTGGGGAGAACAGACATGGTCAGGAAGTGTGTTAGTGCCACAATTCAGGAGTGCAGGGTGGTGGAGTATAAGGGGAGAGGAGGGTGTGAGAGGGATGACAAGGGCAGAGAGAAGAGTTGAAGAAGCAGGAGGTGAGGAAAAGGAGCAGGGGAAAGAATTCTAAAGCAGTGGAAGAGCCTAACGGGGTTCTTTGCATTCGTATTTAATACATTTTGTGGGACTGCCTAAAAACTAATGATCTCCTCATGATTATATATAAAAAAAAAAAGGTTACAAAAGTACCAAGTGTTCAAGTAAAATATGCACTCTGCTTAGATGTGCATAGCTCACGAAAGCGGGCAGTGCTTGAGCGCTGGTGAGGAGCATTGGTACTGCACCGAGCACTCGCAACTTTGAGTGATGACTAAGGCTCCGGGTTCAATACACAGTAACAAACCTGCTTCTTTGTATGCAGGTGATATTCTGGACTCACACAGCGAAACTCGGGCTAGGGAATGATAATTTTAAATGCAACAATCCAGAGTCACAGATCCATAGTCTGAGAAAGTAAAACTTAGGAGCTTTGAAAGTTCAATTGTAATGCTGTTTTGACACAGGTATTTTAGAGATTGGAATTCTAATCATTCAGCGATTACAATATTGTGCTACCTACTGTATTAATAAACAAAAAGGAAAGTGGTGTCTATGAGAATCTCTGTCTGGTGCTTTCAGACAAAACTTCACCAGGTTTAAAGAGAAAACCCCTGTCTCTACACCTCCATTCCCAGGGCGAGCTCACTCTCTGGCATCAAGTTCTCCGTGGTGAGTTTCCTTGTACAAGAGTCCAAGTGGAGAGGTAAGGAGTGGAAGGTAGGGAGTCCAGTTCAGGGAGGGGTATTCCAGGAAGAGAAGTGAAGGAGAAGCGGCCGGGCTCAGTCTGGGGGTCTCTCCCTGGTTCCCCAGGCAGATCCTTGGCCAGGACTCAGGCAGACAGTGTGACAAAGAGGCTTGGTGTAGGAGCAGACGGGTCAGGAAAAAGTCCCAGGTCCCAGGAGTAGCTCTCAGAGTCTCAGGCACCCAGGGTCGTTTCTGCACTGGGGAGGCGCAGCGTTGGGGATTCCTCACTCACCCGAGTTTTCACTTCTCACACCCTGTGTCGGGTCCTTCGTCCTGGATACTCATGACGCGAACCCCGTTCCCACTCCCATTGGGTGTCGGGTTTCTAGAGAAGCCAGTCAGCGTCGCCGCGGTCCCGGTTCTAAAATCCCCATTCACCCTCCCCAGTTGCCTAGGATGGCGGTCCTGGCGCCCCGAACTCTCCTTCTGCTGCTCTCAGGGGCCCTGGTCCAGACCAAGACCTGGGCGGGTGAGGGAGGGGTCCAGAGGGAAACGGCCTCTGCGGAGAGGGGCGAGGGGCCAGCCTGGTGGGGTAGCAGGACCCGGGGAGCCGCGCAGGCAGGAGGGTCTGGCGGGTCTCAGCCCCTCCTTGCCCCCAGGCTCCCACTTCATGAGGTATTTCCACATCGCTGTGTCCCGGCCCGGCCGCGGGGAGCCCCGGTACCTAGAAGTCGGCTACGTGGACGACACGCAGTTCGTGCGGTTCGACAGCGACGCCGCGAGACCGAGGATGGAGCCGCGGGCGCCGTGGGTGGAGCAGGAGGGGCCGGAGTATTGGGAGGAAGAGACACAGAGAGCCAAGGATGTGACACAGAGTTTCCGAGTGAACCTGCGGACCCTGCGCGGCTACTACAACCAGAGCGAGGCCGGTGAGTCACCCCGGCCCGGGGCGCAGGTCACGACCCCTCCCCATCCCCCACGGACAGCCCGGGTCCCCCGGAGTCTCCAGGTCCGAGATCCACCCCGGGGCTGCCGGACCCGCCCAGACCCTCTACCTGGGAGAGCCCCAGGCGCCTTTACCCGGTTTCATTTTCAGTTTAGGACAGTCTTCGCAGGTTGGTCGGGGCGGGGGCGGGACTCTGTGGGCGGGGCTGACCGTGGGGACGGGGCCAGGGTCTCACACCCTCCAGCTGATGTACGGCTGTGACCTGGGGCCCGACTGGCGCCTCCTCCGCGGGTATCTCCAGTTCGCCTACGACGCCAAGGATTACATCGCCCTGAACGAGGACCTGAGCTCCTGGACCGCCGCGGACACAGCGGCTCAGATTACGCAGCGCAAGTGGGAGGCGGCCAATCTGGCGGAGGAGTGGAGAGCCTACCTGGAGGGCGAGTGCCTGGAGTGGCTCCGCAGACACCTGAAGAACGGGAAGGAGACACTGCCGCGCGCGGGTACCAGGGACAGTGGGGAGCCTTTCCCATCTCCTATAGATCTCTCGGGATGACCTTCCACTAGGAGGGGAGGAAAATGGGATCAGCGCTAGAATATTGCCCTCCGTTGAATGGAGAATGGCATGAGTTTTTCTGAGTTTCCTCTGAAGGCCCCCTCTGCTCTCTAGGACAATTTAGGGATGACGTCTCTGAGGAAATGGAGAGGAAGACGGTCCCTGGAATACTGATCAGGGGTCCCCTTTGACCCCTGCAGCAGCCTTGGACACCGTGACTTTTTCTCTCAGGCCTTATTCTCTGCCTCACACTCAAAGTTTTTGTTAAAGGTCTGATTACAGCGTTTCTGAGTCCTTCCGCCTCCACTCAAGTCAGGACCAGAAGTCGCTGTTCCCCCTCCTCAGAGACTAGAACTTTCCAAGATATAGGAGAATATCCCAGGTGCCTGTGTCCAGGCCGGTAGCTGGGTTCTGTGCTCCCTCCTCACCCCAGGTGTCCTGTCCGTTCTCAGGATGGTCACACGGGTATTGCTGGGATGTCCCATGAGAGATGAAAAGTGCCTGGATTTTCTGACTCTTCCCATCAGATCCCCCAAAGACACATGTGACCCACCACCCCATCTCTGACCATGAGGCCACCCTGAGGTGCTGGGCCCTGGGTTTCTACCCTGCGGAGATCACACTGACCTGGCAGCGGGATGGGGAGGACCAGACCCAGGACATGGAGCTTGTGGAGACCAGGCCAGCAGGGGATGGAACCTTCCAGAAATGGGCAGCTGTGGTGGTGCCTTCTGGAGAAGAGCAGAGATACACATGCCATGTGCAGCACGAGGGGCTGCCTGAGCCCCTCACCCTGAGATGGGGTAAGGAGAGGAATGGGGGTCATGTCTCTTTTCAGGGAAAGCAGGAGCTTTTCTTGAGCCCTTCAGCAGGGTCAGTGCTGAGGTCTGGGGTCAGGGCCCCTCACCTTCCCCTCCTTTCCCAGAGCCGTCTTCCCAGCCCACCATTCCCATCATGGGCATTGTTGCTGGCCTGGCTGTCTTAGGAGCTGTGGTCACTGGAGCTGTGGTCACTGCTGTGATGTGGAGGAGGAGGAGCTCAGGTAGGGAAAGGGGGAGGGGCAGGGTCTGGGTTTTCTTGTCCCACTGGGGGTTGCAAGCCCCAAGAAGAAGTGCTCCCTTCCTCATTACTGGGAAGCACCATCCACACATGGGCTGACCTAGCCTGAGGCACTGTATACCAGTACTTATTCTTTGTGAAGCACATGTGACAATGAAGGACAGATGTATCACCTTGATGATTGTAGTGTTGGGGTCCTGATTCCAGCAGTCACGAGTCAGGGGAAGTTCCCTGCTAAGGACAGACCTTAGGAGGGCAGTTGGTCCAGGACCCACACCTGCTTTCCTTGTGTTTCCTGATCCTGCCCTGGGTCCCTAGTCATAGCTCTGGAAAGTTCTCTTGGGTCCAAGACCAGGAGGTTTCTCTAAGATATCATGGTCCTGGCTCCTCTCTGTCTCCTCACAGGACATTTTCTTCCCACAGGTGAAGAAAGAGGGAGCTACTCTCAGGCTGCATGTAAGCGGTAGGGGCGGGAGTGTGGAGGAGCTCACCCACCCCATAATTCCGCCTGTCCCACATCTCCTGCGGGCTCTGACCAGGTCCTGTTTTTGTTCTACCCCAGGCAGCGACAGTGCCCAGGGCTCTGATGTGTCTCTCATGGCTTGTAAAGGGGAGACCCTGGGAGGCCCAAGTGGGTGGGAGGTGAGGCAGAAGGGACAGGACTGGGTTGTGGGGATTCTTTGATTGGGATGTTTCAAGTGCCTGGTGGGCTGTTCAGAGTGTCATCACTTACCATGACTGACCTGAATTTGTTCATGACTATTGTTTTCTGTAGCCTGAGACAGCTGCCTTGTGTGGGACTGAGATGCAGGATTTCTTCACGCCTCCCTTTTGTGACTTCAAGAGCCTCTGGCATCTCTTTCTGCAAAGGCCTCTGAATGTGTCTGTGTCCCTGTTAGTGTAATGTGGGGAGGTGGAGATACAGCCCACCCCATTTCCACCGTGACCCCTGTCCCCACGCTGACCTGTGTTCCTCCCCAGTCATCTTTTCTGTTCCAGAGAGGTGGGGCTGGGTGTCGCCATCTCTGTCTCAACTTCATGGTGCACTGAGCTACAACCTCTTACTTCCCTACTGAAAATAAGAATCTGAATACAAATTTGTTTTCTCAAATATTAAGCTGATGGGTTAATTAAATAAATCAATTCCTAAAATTTGAGAGAGAAAATAAAGACCTGAGAACCTTCCAGAATCCACATGTTTGCTGTGCTGAGTCTGTTGCAGGTGGTGATGGAGAAGGCTGTGAAGAGCCGAGTGTGGGTGGGGCCTGTGCCCAGTTGCTGTTGAGTCCATCATGGGCTTTATGTGGTCAGTCCTCAGCTGGGTCAGCTTCACTGCTCCACTGTCCTTGTTCCTTCAGTGGAAACTTGTCCAGCGAAAGCTGTGACCACAGAGGCTCACACATCTCCCAGGGCGGCCCTTGCACACGGGAGTCTCTGTGTTTCTGAGACAAATTTTTAGACTCATTCAGCTCCTGCCCTCCTTCTAGGGCTCCTCTTCTGCTCTGCTCTCCTGCCCTCTGTCCCTGCCCTGGTTCCAGTGATCTTGGTGCTGGCTCCATTCCCAACTCATGAATCTAAAGCAGAGTCTAATTTAGATTCAGACTTGTTTGTAAAATTGGGTCCATAGTCAAGAATTGTACTTTCCTGAAGGGAGAAACCTGGTTGTGTGCTGCAGTGTGCGGGGGGTGGGGGGATGGGTGGGAGGTGGTTGCTGTGGGAGCAGGGGATGGGGGAGGAAGAACACAAGCGGCCCTGCTGACAAAAGCACAGGCAGCCTCCATGTCAGTGTGAGGGGACCTTGTGCTGTAGCTGCCACAAAACAGCACTTGGCCTGAGGCTATGTTAATAAAGATACTGTATTTAGAATAGGGAGTGGCTCTACAGTGATCATTCATTCAACTGACCTTTGGTGTCAGCCAGATGTAGGACAAAATGATTCTGCATCTGGCGAACATCAGTGAAGTAAAATGAGAAAAATCTCTGGCCTTTTGGAGCATATGTTCCAGTGTGAAGAGGCAGACAATAGATAGACTATAACCAGAGTAAGGAAGGAAAGTGCTAGAAGATGGTAAGTGTTGTGAGGCAGGTGATCCAGGGTGTGGACAGTGGGGACAGGGAAGGTGGCTGTTGTGCTGGGTAGTCTGTGTGCCTTGTTGCGAAGGTGACCTTTGAAGAAATATTTGAGGGACATGAGGAGTGTCCATGAGTATGTCTGTGAAAGTTCTTTCCAAGCAGGCAAACCTCCGGGACAAATGCACTAGGGCAGGAAGGTGTCTGTGTTTCCAGAAGAGGAAAGAGGCCAGGAGGACTGAACAGAGAGAAACTGAGGTGAGGTCAGAGGTGTGGTCAGAGCAGGTGGGCTTGTGGGGATGGAGTTGGATTTGACCTTTGTTCTGTGTGAGATGGGAGTTAAAGGACAGTTTGGAGCAGAAGAGGGTCATGGTATAACTTCTCTTTTAAAAGGATCACTTTGTCTGCCGTGCTGAGAACATAATTGAGAGGCGAGGGATGAAGGAGACAGAAGGAAAAAGAGTGGGAAGTGAGTGCCATACTCCAGGCTGGAGATGTCAGTTATCTTGACTGGGGTGTGAGCAGGGTGAATAGTGGGACTTGAGGGGATTCTGGATGCATTTTTAAGGTGGACTCACAACATTTGCCAATGGATTGTATCTGTGGTGTGAGAAAGAAGAATCAAAGACACTCATAGTTGTAAAATGAGTGAGTAGAAGGAAGGGTGAAGCTGCCGTCAGTGGAGATGGTGAGACTCTGGCAGGAGCATACTGAGGGGGGCACATCCCAGACACTCAGTGGAGGAAATGTCTACTAGGAATGCAGGCGAGGGAGCTGGGGTGGCAGTTGGACAAATTCCAGAGTTTAGGAGAAAGGACTGGGCTGGAGAAATAGACTTAGGAGGTCACACCATATGAATGATACTTAAAACCTCAAGCATGGATGAGGGTACCAAGACAGTGATTGACTATAGAAAAGAATGAGTGCAGGGGCTGAACCCTGGACCTCCAGTTCTAAGGGATCTGATCAGACCATACCCAGAGCAGACTGCACAGTTCTGACCCCATGCCTAGCGAACGCTTAGACAAGGAGCTCCCATGTGCACAGGAATCACCTGGATGTGGTGCTAAGATCCAGGAGGCCAGAGTCAAGCAAGAGATTCTGGATTTATGACAAGGATGGAGCTCATGCTGCTGGTCTCCAGATTAAGAACACCAGGATTCCACATGTCTAAACATCAGCCTCATCATCTGTAGTGCTTGTTATGTAAGTGATTCCTTGGTCTTGTGCGTAATACTCTGAGACAGGCATTCTGAGAAGCTGCCTGAGCATTTTCTAAGCCCCCACCAGCAATCCTATTAGCTAGATCGGGAACCACTGAGATCAGAGATCACAGAATGGTGGGTAGATGAGGTGAGTTTTCAAATCTTGTTTAAAAGAGGATTTTTCTCACAGAAAGAAAAGGCAGGATGTATATCATCAATTATTAGGTGTAATATTCCCTGTTGATCTCCTACGATGGGGTAGAGGACAGGTAGACAATTCAGGATGTGGCTCTCACACAAAGAACACCTCTGAATGCTGCTCTCCGACACTGGGCCACACAGTGATTTCTCACTCACTTCTTGGAGCAAACTATGGAAACCAAATTTTTCTAATTTATACATAAAGTAGTATACATGGTATTCGGGGCTAATTTTGTTGTTGAGAAGACCACAGAACAAGGCTGGAAGCTACACATCTAGGAATAGAATCCACAGCTCACCCTGGATCAGGTCCCTTCTAGGAACAACCGCCCCTGCTGCTGAGCACAGATGCCACTGCTCTCACCTCTGACATCCTGGTGCTGGACACTGGACCCTGAGGCTAGGACAGATGTCACTGCTGTGCCTGGAAACTGGACATCATGACTGCCACTCAGCCACCTTTACCAAAATGCATTCTGCACAGTACCCGCCTCTCTGTGTCACCTCATTCTGGCTCAGATTCTGGAAGTAAATAAAGAAATTATTTAGGCAGATAGTGAGGGTATGGAAGTCCTCAGTAAGGTTTTCCTTTTATTGAAACACAGCCTTCAAATCATTTTCTTTTCTAACAAATTGCAGACTATAAAATTACTACATCTAACAAGAGAGATAGATTCCAATACAATAATAGTGGAGACTTCAACATCCAAACCTCAGCATTAGACAGGTCATCTACACAGAAAATCAGGAAAGAAACACTGGATTTAAACTGAACTTCCGATCAAATAAAGCTAACAGATATTTACAGAGCATTCTATCTAACACTACAGAATATACATTATTTTCATGAACACATGGAACATTTTCCGGGAAAGAGCCTATGTTAAGCCACAAAACAAGTTTCAACAAATTTCCAAAAATTAAAATCATATCAAATATCTTCTCTGGCCACAGTGGAAAAAAACTAAAAATATACACCAAGAGAAACTTCGACAGCTAGACAAATACATGGAAATTAAACAACATGCTCCTGAATAATCATTGAGTCAACAGAGAAATTAAGATGGAAATCAAAAAGTTTCCTGAAACAAATGAAAATGGAAACACAACATATCAAAACCTGTGAGATACAGCTAAACAGGGCTAAAGGGGAAGTTTATAGCAATAAATGCCTACCTAAGAAAAACAGAAACATTACAAATTAACAATGTAACAATGAACCCCAAAGAACTAGAAAAGCAACAACTGACCACATCAAAATTAGCAGAAAAAATAATAAAGATCAGAGCAGAACTAAATAAAGACTTTTAAAAAACCATGTAAATGATCAACAAAGTAAAAAGTTTTGTTCTTCAAAAAGAAAAACAAAAGTGATAAACCACAACTAGATAAACCAAGTAAAAAAGAGAGAAGACTCAAAGAAAATCAGAAAAGAGAAACATTACAACTGATACCACAAAAATATGAATGATCATCAGAGCCTATTATGAACAATTCTGTACTGACAAACTGGAAAACCTGGAGGAAATGGATAAATTCTGGTGACAAACAACCTATCAAGATTCAATTAGGAAGAATAGAAAACCTGAAGCCCTAACATACATGAACCATTCTCGCAGTGGGGTCAGTGGGCCCCTGCCCCACCCTGTGATTATTTCCTCAGTGCTGGTTTGCATAATTGAAGTAGACCTACTCAGCATCAAGCAGAATCCACAGATCAGTTCCTTATTTTAACTTTTATTTTCAGTTCAGGGGCACAAGGACAGGCTGTTTATATGTAAGCTTGTGGGAGTTTGTTGCACAGATTATTTAACCACTCAGGTTTTAAGCCTAGTACCCATTAGTAATTTTTCCTGATCTTCTCCCTCCTCCCACTTTCCATCTTCTGAAAGGCCCCAGTGTGTGTTGTTCCCCTCTATTTTCTAATATTTTTCCCCTCTATTTTCCCCTCTAAATTCTCATTTAGCTCCCACTTGTAAGTGAAAACATGTGGTATTTGGTTTTCTGTTCCTGCATTCGTTTCTAAGGATAATGGCCTCCAGCTCCATTCATGTCCCTGCAAAGGACACGATCTCGTTCCTTTTTCTGTCTGCACAGTATTCTACAGTGTATATGTACCACATTGTCTTTATCCAGTCTATCACTGATGGACATTTAAGTTGATTCTGTGTCTTTGCTATTGTGAATAGTCCTGCAATAAAAATATGTGTGTGCATGTGCCTTTATAATAGAATGATTTATCTTTCTTTGGGTATAATGGTATTTCTGTCTTTAGATCTTTGAGAAATCACCACACTGTCTTTCACTATGGCTGACCTAATTTGCACTCCCAACAACAGTTTCTAAGTGTTCCTTTTTCTCCACAACCTTGTCAGCATCTGTTATGTTTTGACTTTTTAATAATAGCCATTCTGTCTGATGTAAGATGGCATCTCACTGTGGTTTTGATTTGCATTTCTCTAATGATCAGTGATGTTGAGCTTTTTTTCATGTTTCTTGGCTGCATGTATGTCTTATTTTGAGAAGTGTTTGTTAATATACTTTGCCCACTTTTTAATGGAGTTTTTTCTCTTGTAAATTTGCTTAAGTTTCTTATAAATGCTAGATATTAGACCTTTGTTGGATGCATAGTTTGCAAAAAAATTCCCCCATTCTGTAGGTTGTCTGTTTATTCTGTTGATAATTTCTTTCACTGTGCAAAAGCTCTTTAGTTGAATTAGATACCACTTGTCAATTTTTGCTTTTGTTTCACTTGCTTTTGGCATCTTTGTCATAAAGTTGTTGCCCATGCCAATGTCCTGAGTGGTGTTGCCTTGGTTGTCTTCCAGGATTTTTATAGTTTTTGGTTTTACATTTAAGTCTTTAATCCATCTTGAAGTGATTTTTGTATATGGTGTAAGGAAGGGGTTCAATTTTAGTCTTCTGCATATGGCTAGCCAGTTATGCCAGCACCATTTATAAAGAGAATCCTTTCCCCATTGCTTGTTTTTGTCAGGTTTGTCAAATATCATAGTTGCAGGTGTGTGGTGTTATTTCTGGGTTCTCTCTTCTGCTCCATTGGAACATGGTCTGTTTTTGTACCAGTATCATGCTGTTTTCCTTGCTGCAGCTCTGAAGTATAGTTAAAATCAAGTACCATGATAACTCCAGCTTCGGTCCTATTGCCTAGGATTGCCTTGGCTATTTGGGCTCTTTTTTGGCTCCATGTGAATTTTTAAATAATTGTTTCTAGTTTTGTGAAGAATGTCAACGGTAGTTTGATAGGAATAGCATTGAATCTATACATTGCTTTCGGCATTATGACCATTTTCATGATATTGATTTTTCCTATCCATAAGCATAGGAAACTTCTCCATCTGTTTGCATCATCTCTGATTTCTTTGAACAGTGGTTTGTAGTTGTCCTTGTAGAGATCTTCTACCTCTACAAGTTAGCTGTATTCTTAGGTATTTTATTTTATTTTTGTGGCAATTGTGAATGGGAGTTCATTCCTGATTTGGCTCTTGGCTTACCTGTTGCTGACATGTAGAAATGCTAGTAATTTTTGCACATTGATTTTGTGTCCTGAAACTTTGCTGATGTTGTTTATTAGCTTAAGAACCTTTTGAGCTGAGCCTGTGGGTTTTTCTAGATATAGAAATATGTCATTTGCAAACAGGAGTAGTTTGACTTCTTCTCTTCTTATTTGAATATTCTTTATTTATTTCACTTGCCTAAGTGTCCTGGCCAAAACTTCCAATACTATATTAAATGGGAGTAGTGAGAGAAGGCATTCTTGTCTTGTGTCAATTTTCAAGGGGAATGCTTCCACCTTTTCCCATTCAGTATGATGTTGGCTATGGGTTTTTCATAGATGGCTTTTACTATTTTGAGGTATTTTCCTTCAATACCTAGTTTATTGAGAGTTTTTTAAAAGAATATGAATATATGTTGAATTTTATCAAAAGGCTTTTCTGCATCTACTGAAATAATCATGTGGTATTGGTTTTTCGTTCTGTTTATGTGATGAATCATATTTATCGATTTGCATCTGTTCAACCAACCTTGTATACTAGGGATGAAGCCTATTTGATTGTGATGGTAAGCTTTCTGATGTGCTGTTCGATTCGGTTTGCCAGTATTTCGTTGCAGATGTTTGTATCACTGTTCATCAAGAATATTGGCCTGATGTTTTCTTTTTTGTTGTTGTTGTATCTCCACCACATTTTGATATCAGGATGATGCTGCCTTATAGAATGAGTTAGGGAGGAGTCTCTCCTCCTTGTTTTTTTGGAATAGTTTCAGTAGAAATGGTACCATCTCTTCTTTGTACATCTAACAGAATTCACCTATCAATCATCTGGTCCTGGGCTTTTTTGTGGTTTGATAGCCTGTTTATTACTGCCTCAAGTTCAGAATTCATTATTTGTTCAGAGATTCAATTTCTTCTTGGTTCGGTCTTGGGGGTGATGTATGTGTCCATGAATTTATACATTTCTTTTAAATTTTCTAGTTTATATGCATAGAGGAGTTCATAATATGTTCTGGTGGTTGCTTGTATTTCTATGGGGTCAGTGGTAATGCTCCTATTACTGTTTTTGATTGTGTTTATTTGAATTTTCTTTCTTTACTTCATTATTAGTCTATCTAGTGGTCTATATATTTTACTAAATTTTTTTTAAAACCTCCCCACTTCACTGATCTTTTGAATGGTTTTTTGTGTCTCTGTCTCCTTCAGGAGACAATACCTTTGTTAATTTTTTTGGTTAGTTCTTGTACTTTGCTAGCTTTGGGATATGTTTGCTCTTCTTTCTCAAGTTCTCTTAGTTGTGATTTTAGGTTGTCGGCTTGAGATTTTTCTAACCTTTTGATGTGGGCATTTAAGGCTATAAATTTCCCTCTTAACATTGCCTTAGCTCTTTCCTAGAGATTCTGGTATGTTGTATCTTTTTTCTCATTAATTTGAAAACACTTCATTATTTACCCAAAAATCATTCAAGAACAGGTTATTCAATTTCTCTATAATTGTATGGTTTGAGTAAGTTTCTTCTTCTTGATTTTGAATTTGATTGCACTGTGGTCTGAGAGACTGTTATCATTTCAGTTATTTTGCATTTGCTGAGGAGCATTTTACTTCCGATTGTGTGATCGATTTTAGAGTAAGTGCCATGTGGCGATGAGAAAAATGTATATTCTGTTGTTTTGGGGTGGAGAGTTCTACAGATATCTATCAGGTCCATTTCATCAATGGCTGAGTTCAGGTCCTGAATATCTTTGTTAATTTTCTGTCTTGATAATCTGTCTAACATTGTCAGTGGGATACTAAAATCTCCTACTATTATTGTGTGAGATTCTAAGTCTCTTTGAAGGTCTCTAAGAACCAGCCTTATGAATCTGGGTGCTCCTGTATTGATGCATATATATTTAGGATAGTTAGATCTCCTTGTTGAACTGAACCCTTTAACATTATGTAATGCCCTTCTTTGTCTTTTTTGATGTTTGTTGGCTTAGTCTGTTTTGTCAGAAACTAGGATTGCAAGCCTGACTTTTTTCTGCTTTCCATTTGCTTGATAAATTTTCCTCCATCCCTTTATTTTAAGCCTCTGTGTGTTATTGCATGTGAGATGGGTGTATTGAAGACAGCATACTGATAAGTCTCAGTTCTTTATCCAACTTGCCACTCTGTATCTTTTAAATGGGGCATTTAGCACATTTACTTTTAAGGTTAGTATTGATATGAATGGATTTGATCCTATCATTATGATGTTAGCTGGTTACTTTGCAAACTTGCTTATGTGGTTGCTTTATTGTGTCACTAGTCTGTGTACTTGCTTGAGTGTGTTTTTGTAGTGGCTGGTAACTGCCTTTCCTTTCCATATTTAGTACTTCCTTCAGGAGTTCTTGTAATGCAAGACCGGTGGTAATGAATTCCCATGGCATTTGCTTGTCTGAAAAGAATTTTATTTCCTTTTTTTTGCTTATAAAGCTTAATTGGGCTGGATATGAAATTCTGTTGGAAATTCTTTTCTTTAAGAATGTTCAATATTGGCCCTCATTGCTTCTGGCTTATAGGGTTTCCTCTGAGAGGTCCACTGTTAGTCTAATGGGCTTCCCTGTGGAGGTGACCTAGCCTTTCTCTCTGGCTGCCCTTAATGTTTTTTCTTTCATTTCAAACTTGGAGAATTTTATGACTATGTGTCTTGGGAATGATCTTCTCACGCAGTAACTTACTGGGGTCCTCTGCATTTCTGTATTTGAATGTTGGCCTCTCTAGCTAGGTTGGGGAAGTTCTCATGAATGATGTCCTGAAATGTTTTCCGGATTGGTTCCATTCTCCCCATCTCTTTTAGGTAGACCAATTATTCATAGATTCAGTTTATTTGCATAATCCCATGTTTCTGGGAGGTTTTGTTGATTCTTTTTCATTCTTTTTCTCTATTCTTGTCTTCCTGTTTTATTTCAGAAAGCCAGTCTTCAAGCACTGAGATTCTTTTCTCCACTTTCTCTATTCTGCTACTAATACTGGTGACTATACTATGAAATTCTTATAGTGTTTTTCAGCTTTGTCAAGTTGGTTACGTTCTTCTTTATACTGACTATTTTGCTGTTCAGCTCCTGCAATGTTTTATCATGATTTTAAGCTTCCTTGCATTGGATTACAGTGTACTCCTTTATCATAGTGAAATTCATTTCTATTTATATTCCCAATTCTACTTCTGTTGTTTCAGCCATCTCATCCTTAACCTGGTTCTCAACCATTGCTAGCTTTTTAGTTTTCAGCATTCTTTTGCTGATTTTTTTTCTCTTTGTGGGCTTATCTACCTTCAATCTTTGAGGTTGCTGATCTTTGAATGGATTTTGTTTTTCTCTTCTTTTGCTTTCTCTTTTAACAGTCTGCCCACTTTTCTGCAGGGCTGCTGCAGTTTGCTTGGGGACCTGCTCCAGTTTCTAGTTGCCTCAGATTTTCCAGTACCTGGAGGTATCACCAGTGAAGTTTATGTGACAGCAAAGATGGCAGTCTGCCCATTCCTCTGAGAGCTCTGTCTCAGGGAAGTACAGGCCTGTTCCCAGCCCAAACACACCTGTAGGAAGTGCTAGAGAACCTGGTTGGGAGGTCTTGCCCAGTCAGAAGGAACAGCATTGGGGATTTACTTTAAAACATAGTCTGGCCATGTTTTTGTAGAGCAGCTATGCTGTGCTGGGGTTCCGCTTTGACCTCTGGTTGCCTTGGACACTCTGAAATTGGAAGGCTGGAATGGCATAGTCACACAAACAGCAAAGTTGGGGGCCCACCCCTCCCCGGGGAGCTCTGTCCCAGTTAGGCACAACACTGCTGCTGTGGCTGGAATTCCAAGCCAAAAAAATCTCATCCTGTGATGTGATACGGAAGTGGGGCCTGCAGACCATCATCGTTTGGCCCTGTGGATTCAGCCTCTTTCTTAGAAGTATGTATGGGGGTCTAACCTCCCGTCTTGCCAGAGCTGCAGTTACTTTTGCCAGGAAGCCAGAATTCTGGAGTATCTAAAGCTCCATGGGTTGAGTTGTTTCCTTGATTAATCCCAATGCAAGCACCTGAATGTTTCAGTTGAAGGTGCTGCATTTATTTGCCCCTTTCATTCCTCTCCGTGAGAGCCACACATCCTAGGTGCTTTTAGCCAGCCATCTTGGCTACTCCCCTAGAACCTTACCCTAAGGAGTGAGGGCTCATAAGGTAAAAATCAATAAGTAGAATCCAGTAGAACTGTCTCTATTTTAAAAAATGGTAAATCACATGCAACATTTCTGGAGAAAGTACAGGGATTAGTGCCATCATCAAAAGGTTAAAATATGCAGGCAAAACAATTCCCATCAAATGCAAATTCATCTGATTTATTTGATCAGTGTGGAAAACCGATGGATCTTAAAGATATTGATTGATAACTATAAATTTAACTAGATTGTGACCTTAAATGCAACCACTGTCCCAGATGTGGTTTTATTTCTTGAACAAATTAAGACATCTCCTGTTACCTGGTATGCAGCTATTGATATGGCAACTGCTTTTCTCCCGGATCCACTACTAAACAGCACAAGAAAGTTTATTTTCAACTGCCAAGACCAGTAATACACGTACATTGTCCTACTGCAGGGATATATCAATTCTGCAGCCCTATATTATAATTTAGTCTGCAAGAAACTTGATCACCTTTCCCATCCACAAGACACTGCCCTGACCCATTCCATGGATGACATTATGCTGACTGGATCTAGTAAACAAGAAGAAGCAACAACTCTAGACTTATTAGAAATAAATTTGTGTCTCAGAGCATGGGAAATTTATCTCATAAAAATCAGGAGCCCCTCACCTGCCTCCACAGTGAAATTTCTAGGGGTCCAGTGATGGGGGCACATTAAGATGGTTCTTCTAAGGTGAAGGATAACATGTTGCATCTGGCTCCTCCTACAGCCAAAAAGCAGGGACAACACCCACTGCACTGTCATTTCGGAGGCAGCATGTTCCTCATTTGGGTGTGCTACTCCAGCCCATTTACTGAGTGATCTGAAAAGCAGCTAGTTTTGAGTGGGGCCCAGAACATAAGAAGGCTCAACAACAGGTCCAGGATGCTGTGCAAGTTGCTCTGCCACTTGAATAAAATGATCCAACAGATCCAACAGAGATTGAATTGACAGAGGCAGATAGAGACCTACTTGGAGCCTTTGGCAGCATCCTGTAGGTGAATCACAGAGAATGATTTTAGATGCATGCCAGGATAGAAAAGGTAATGTGGCAGGACTGGGAGCTGTGAGCAAAGCCCTGTCACCCTCTGCAGATAACAACCCTCCTTTGAGAAAAACTTTTGGCTTGCAGCTGGGCGTTAGTAGAGACTGAATGATTCACTATGGGCCACCAAATGGCCATGTGACCTGAGCTACCCATCATTAATTGGAGGAGGACTGGTTGAAGGGATTTCTCCCCCTGGCTTTCAGTATTGACGCAGGGAGAAATGAGATATGATTGGTCTGGATTCATTAATATGGGATCTTCACTCAGTATCTCAGATTAAATGTGCTGTTTTGAACAGCTAAGAGTGATGTTAATAGTCAGCTGTGTTAGCTCATTAAAAGCTGAATTCCACTGTGGCCTAGCACAATGTTTCTCAAATTTGTCTGCACTTTAAATTACGTGGGAGATTTTAAATAGTTCCAGGTCTAGATCAACAAGTAAAACCAACTAAATCTAACTCATCAAAAGTAGGATCCCAGAAACAGTATTGTTCATAAAACTCTCCAGGTTTGACTTCAATCAACAGCCAAGTTAAAAAGTAGTGGCTCACAGCAGCTGTTCTCAATATTTTGGGGGTATCAAAATCATCTGGGAATTGTAGCAAAACTACAGAGGCCCAGACATTATTCTAGTTTAACAGGCTGGAGCCCTGATTTTATTAAAAGAAATCATCTCTCCAGATTTTGCTATATGCAGCAGTTTGTGAAAACCACTAGCCTGTATCAACAGAATCCCTATCACATGCTTGCTGCAGAGGAAGGTGTCTGAACACAGCTCCGAGAGATGGTAAAGTGGGAATGTATCCACTATGTGCAACCTGCTTAGCCACATCTCCTTGGAGGGCTGCGAGGATGCCCCCTCACCAAGGCATGAAGGTGCCACTTGACACATACGGGTATAAAAACTGCTAGGTCTGCTGAACAGTCACCAATCTTGAGTCCTGCACATTCAGAAATTCTTACCCAGTAGTTACACCAAAGTCAGTTGATATGTCGGAGGCCCTCACATGAGCAGAAGGCTGGTGCATCTGAGAAAGGATTCTATAATTTTGTGCTAGATATATTCTTTCTACAGGCCTTTCCCAGAGGAACATTTAGTTATTTACCACTGTCCACTGGGGAATGGAAAACCTCAAATAATCTGGGTGGTCAACATTAATGTGTTTAATTCTGTCAAAGGTTACCCTGGGGTAAATACTTTGTTGGAATCCCACATTTTGGGAGGCTGAGGCAGGTGATCACCTGAGGTCAGGAGTTCAAGACCAGCCCAACTAACATGGAGAAACCCCATCTCTACTAAAATTACAAAAAAAAATTAGCTGGGTGTGGTGGTGCATCCCATTTACTCAGGGGGTGCTGAGGTAAGAGAATCACTTGAACTCAGGAGGCGGAGGTTGCTCTGTCAGCTGAGATCGCACCATTGTGCTCCAGCCTGGGTAACAAAAGCAAAACTCCATCAAAAACAAACAAACAAACAAACAAACCAACCAGAAAAAACAAAAACCAAAAAAAAATTTTCCCTACACTAAAGTAATGAAGATATTCTACTATATTATTTTAAATAATGTTTTACAAGAGGTAAGAACAACTGCATTTTTCCATATAGATAACCAGTTGTATTTAAATTACTTACTAAATAGTTTTCCTTTACCCACTAATCTGTAATGCTATCTCCTTTGTATATGTTCAGGGCTTTCTATTCTGTTCCAAAGATCTAGGTTACTATCCCTTCCTCAACACCCCAACTCTGTTAATTAAAATAACTCTAACGTTAATCTTACTATCTGCTAAGGAAATTCTCTCTGCTCATTATTTTTATTTAGAGTATCATGGCTAATTTTTGTCTTTCCTATTTCTACATAAGGCTTAAAGTCAGCTTAGTAAGTGTCACAAATGCTTGATAAACATTTAATTGAGATGTATTTGAGTTCTTAGAGCATTGTAGGAAATTAATATCATAATATTAAATCTTCAAGCCAGCATCTTGGCAAGTCTATTTGGTTAATTGTCTTCTTTAATTACTGTCTTCTGTAAGTACTCAGTAGGGTTTTTAAAAAATCTCAATTGATATCTTGTACGGAATTTGGCAGGTGTAGTTTTAGAAGTTTATATAAATGCACTTTTGCTGTATCAATTTTTAAAATTTTCATCTTCTGTCTGTGCAAAACACCTCTGTAATTTTTTCTTCCTACCCTGCAAAACTATCTTATTAACTTCAAGAATGTTCCAATCTTGTATTTTTTGCATTCAGCATATTACCATTTGCAAATTATAAGAGTTCTTTGTCTTCTTTTCAAACCTTTTTATGTATATTTCTTTTCTTCCTTTATGACACTTGGAAGATCTTCAACTACAATGTTTAATAAGAGCAGTGAAAACTGCTGGACCACCCATGCAAAAGTTGAGCTGTAACTCCTGAGTCCTCACTGTCTTGCTCTTACAGGTCAGCCCTTTGGGACCCATCCTAAACCCAGAGATTTATGGTGCCACATACAGCCCCTGCAGCCTTTAGATGTAGCCTTTATCCCCCTAGCCCTTGAGGGTCTCAGACACTGCCCAGACCAGCAAACATCACCCAAGACAAGAGCAGCCTCACAGCTCCACTTGCGCTTCTCCTGCTTTCTGGCCTGGCAAATCTTCACTGCTTGTTTAGCCCATCTGTACCTTCAATCAGATTCACTCTGCCCAGTCGCCTTGTTCTCTCACTCCATTCTCTCTCCCTGAGCTGGACTCTCCACCACCCTCACATTCTGGAAAAGTGCAGTGTTGTGAGCATGGCCCTGGAGCAGGATTGTCTGGGTGCAAACCCTGCTCTACCCCTACTTGAGTGTGACCTTCGTTCCTGAGCTTCCACAGCCGTGGGGAGGATTCGAGCGTGAAGCTGTGGGCGCCGCGGGTGGAGAAGATGGGGCAGGACTGCGGGCGCCCTAAGGAAAGTTCTTGAAGACCGCAGGGAATGTGTTACTGAGGGCCCCTAGGTTCCTGGGCCGGCAACACCATCAGGGCCAGCCGGTGAATGACGTCAGGCTGCGGGCACAGGTGTCCCCCCACCCCACACTGATGGGTCCGGGTCTTCCAGGCGTGAGGGCGGGGCCTCAGATGACTCCTCGCGGGTAGGGGAAGCGCTGGGGACATTTTGCTCCAGGTTTCTCCTTCAGTCTAGATCATGACTAACGTCTGCTGTGAGTAATCACAGAGGGAGAGAAGAACTGGGGTGGGCGGAGCTACCTCCCTCCCCTTCTGTCCTCCCAGGGGCTCACCCCGGGGCAGGTCCGGGCCCCACACCTGCAGATGCTCCTGCGCGGCTGGGTAGTGGCTCTGGAAGGGACCTTACCTGGGGGACACTTTCAGTCCGCCTGCGACAGGGAGATTTCATGTCCCTGAACGAGGACCTACAGACCTGGACAGCTGCTCAAAGCACGACTCGGAGGATCCAGCGCACCTGGGAGAAGTTCTGGATCGCGGAGGCCACAAGGGAACCCCTGATAGGTCAATGCACTAGGTGGCTGCTCAGACACCTGGAGCATGGCAAGGAGATGCTGCTGCAGGCAGGTACTGGGGTCCTCGGGACCGCGCTTCAGGAGTTATGTTCGCTGGAGGAGTCCCTATTGGAAGGAAGAGGAGACCCAAACAGTCCTCTCCTCCTCCTCCTCCTCCTCCTCCTCCTCCTCCTCCTCCTCCTCCTCCTCCTCCTCCTCCTTCTCAGCATTTCTATTGTGGGGTTCAGGATTCTGCCCGGGCTCCCGAGGCTGTCCTGAGGGAGGGTGAGGAGGGAGGACAGAGAGAAGAAGTGCAGGGAGGTAAATAGAAAAGTACAGTAGTTACCCTTGACAACAGTGATGCACTTGGGTCCACCTTCACAGGGAATCTTTCTATTTCCTGGTCCTCTGTGCCCAACAATTACATATAATCTTTAACCCAACCAGAAGATAAACCACCAGGAAACGGAATCAGCAGAGTCACAGTGGATGAAAGTACCACAAAGGACTGCCAGGTTCTAATAGAACATAGCTATGAGTATCCAAAAGTTATCAACCTTTTTGCAAATCAGAAAAGAAACAGACATTTTAAGACTGAGAAGTTATATCACCAATGTTAGAACCACAAAACTGGACCTGAGGGTGCCTCACCTGAGGGGGTTGACTTTAACTCTGTCCCTGTTCCTTCTGAAGCCCATGGAGATTCCTCCTGTGGCAGTAAAGCCTGGGAGGGGCCCTGGCTGTGGAAGGCAGGCTGAGAAGCCACAGGTGAGGTAGGAGGAAGGGGACCTGCTGGACCCTCGGAGGCCCACTACCCAGGGAAGGTCAGTTCCTGTGGCTGCCTCTGGACTCCAGGACCTTGATCTGAAGTCAGATTTTCCCATTCCTCCATGAGCTTCCAGAAGCAGAGCCACATGGGGCTCAGAGAGTCCCACAGTGTCTGGAAAGTGGGTCTGTCTCTTGTGGGACAAAAATTCTCAGGTCCTTCTCTTTCAGATTTCTAAATGTCTTAACAGAGATTGAGTTGGAATAACCCAGGCCCCAAGCTGAATTGGTAAATTGGAAGGGAGTGTGTAATGTGCATGTGCCTGTCTGTGTACATGTGGATGTATAAACAGGTATGGGCATCTGTGTGTATGTGTGTGTTTGTAAGTGTGTATATATATGTATCTGTACATATTTACGTAATAAGCATATATGGGTGTGTGTGTGTCTGTGTCTGTGTGTGTGTGTGCGTATGTGTGTGTTGCTCTGTGACTTCCTCATACTTGGTACCACTCTGGGCTTTTCCTGATTACTCCCCACACTCTTGGTTGTAAGGGACAAAACAACTCTCCAGCTGCAGGCATGGAAGGGGGTTCAGGATAAATGTTGGGGAGAGCTGCTCCTCATCACACTTGGAATAAGGAAACAGGAACAAAATGGAAAGGTCCCACTCTTTTACAGGATTGTGCCTTAATAAAAGTGTCAGTCACTTTCCTAAGAGATATACATGAATTAAATCAGTTAAACCTCACAAGAGCCCCATAACCTAGAGACAGCTATCAACCTCATTTTACAGACAGGGAAACTGAAGTCACTAGGAAATTTAGTAACCGTCAGTGGGCTGACTCATGACTCTAAGGAGACAGTCTGACTGCTGAGCCCAAGTAACTGCTCTGTAATACTCACCCCCATGCCCACCCACTGGGTTTCTGTGGGTCACCTGCTCCTATGGGCTCTGACTAGCTTCCCTTTCTTCTCCAGGCCCAGAGACTGGACTGGAGTCTATTGCATTTGCCTCAGTCCCAACGGGGGTGTCATGGGCCTTGAAGTGACCCGTAACTTGCTGGAGGCAGGGGAAAGGGAGGTTTATGTCTGTCCTGGAGGGAGTCAATGGTGTTTGCATCATGGTACATGAGGTGCCCTATCTAGAATGCTGAAGGGTAAAGAGCAGCAGGGACCCTGCAGAGTCTATTCATCACTGTTTTATTTCACAGCCCACATGGGCCTGAGAGCCATAGGGTATTCACTCATCTCCTTCCAATCCCTGCTGGTTCCTGACCTTTCTTCTTCCAAATGGTAATACCTGCACTCAAGGGAGAATCATGAAAAGAGGTCTAGCCACACCCCAGACCAGCGGCACTTCCTCCTCTCTGCCTGCCAATCCCTAGTGGGCCTCCTGGACGGTGTGAGAGTAGAGCAACTGAGATAGTAAGAGAATTTGATGTTTACACTGGTAAAGAGAAAGCAGGATGTCCACCTAGGAGAAAGATAAGTGCTGCCATAGGGAAGGTGATGAGATAAGTTCTAACTGGCCTGAAGGGTCATATAACTCAGTGAAAGCTGTGGGAGGTGTTTTCAGCTATCTATTGCTAGGTAAGATATTGCCACAACCTGAACAGCTCACAATGCACATGTATTATCCCACATTTCCATGGGTCAGGAATCAAGACACAGCTATGCAGCTTTCTCACATGATTTTCATCAGAATGCCATGGCTGTGTCTTATCCGGAGTTTGGAATCTACTTCCAAACGCAAGCAATTGCTAGCAGGATTCATTCCTCCACGCCTGTTAGACTGACAGCCTCAGTTCCTTACTAGTTGGTGGCCAGAGGCTGACTTCATTTCCTTGCCACACAGGTCTTTCTGCTTCATCAAAACTTGCAAACAAAGAAGGCAGAAGACAGAGTCATCTAGTAACACAAAAGTGGGGCTGTCACATGACCTTATCACAGAAGTGACATCATTTTTGCCACATTCTATTGGTTAGAAGCAAGTTATAGGTCCCACCGTTTCTCAGCTAGATGAGATGCCAAGAGACAGGATTACTGCGCATCATCTTAGGATTTATATGCACAGGCTGGACCATCGCTAAATAAGATCATTACAAACCTGGGCCTCGGGTTGGGCCAGATCATCTGCAGAGCTGAGCAGTGTTTATGAAATCAAAGCCCTGGATACAAGATTTAGAGATGCCCACTGGAAAGGCTGGTCTTGCATTCTGTGTGAAGCTAGGATGGCGTTCTCTCCATATATTTTTCTCTTGTTACTTTTCACACCTCTTGCATCTCTAAAGCAGCACCACCACTAAAGCTGTCTGGTGTTTTTCATTCGTGTGTCATATTGTCAGGCAAATCTTCTGTCCTCACTATTTCTTCAAGCTTGTTTTCATGTAGACTCCCACAAACTTACTTCTGGTAATTACACTTTGTTGATTTATTTTCCTTCACTCATTTTATTTTTTAGTGGTTTTATTTCTCTTGTATGGATTAGTCCATTTAATTGGGGAATTGACGTCTTTTTAAAAAATCTTTCCACTATTTTTTGGACCATATGGGCTAAGATCCTCTTGCCAAGCCTCAGATCACTTTCCACATAAGGACAAGACAAACTTAGTGGGGATCCTGGAAAGTAAATTTCTTTTATTTATTTTTTTACTTGTGCCTTTGGCATAATTTAAGATCAGGTATTTTTACCTAATCCAAAGTCATGAAGATTTATGCCTATGTTTTCTTCTATGATTTTTCTAGTGTTAAGTCTCATATTTAGGTCTGTGATACACTGTTTGGTAATTTATTTGGTGTGAAGTAGGGATCCAGCTTTATTCTTTTGCATATGAATAGCCTGTTGTCTCAGCACCATCAAGTTTCATCAACTTGATGAAAAGATCATTTCTTCCCCCACCAAATTGTATTAGCACTGTTTTCAAAAACCAGTTAACCATGAAAGTGAAGAGTATTGCTGGACCCTCAATTTTGTTCCTATTTTATTCTTTTTAATGCTTTTGTAAGTTGAATTTTTAAAATAACATTTTTATGAATGAATTAATAATCTATAGAAGCACATACAATTTTTATGGTTTGATCTTGTATCCTACCAATGTGCTAAACTCAATTAGTATTAGCAGCTTAGTAGTTGCTAAACTCATTTTTAGTGAATTCTTTTGTGTTTCTAAATATAGATTTTATTATCTGCAATTGAGATAGTTTTACCTTTTCCTTTTTAATCTAATGAATTTTATTTCATTTCATTGCTCATTTTAGCTTTTCAAAAATTACGTAGTTGTATTCATAGTGCCCTACCATTTGATATTTTTATTTCTATTATATCATGAACATCCTTTGAATTTCACAGAAAAAAAATGTTTAACTCATCGTTTTAATGTTATCCCATATTATCTTATATGCACCTGCTCCCCTGGGGTAAATATTTAGGTGGTTTCCTTTATTTGTCACCCAATCTACAGACATCTTTACACACATATCCTCACAGACATCCCAGAGTTTTCTGATTTCCCATAGCATCAGTGGTTAAAGTAATGATCCGTCTGACTAGCTGGACACAGTACTGCTTTGTATAATTTAGGATCAACAACCACATTTACAACTCAGATCGTCTAGGCCCAGCTATACATAGTCTTATCTAGTCTCAGAGATTCCCCCTTTGACTGTTAATTTCTCTATCCCTGAAACTACCCTTGTACTCCAGCCCAAGATATTTCCTAGCCCAATAGCCGTGGATCTACCAATTGCTAACTAGAAGGTGTCATCTCAGAAGGTAAGTAAGGAATTTATCTCCATTCACTTTCTATTTGGTTATCAAATCTCCATGTAGCTCAGGTAGACAGAGCTGAAAACATTCTTGAGTTTAGTAATGTAGCCACTGAGCACACCGTCATTGCTCTTTTCATACCTTAGTCCTACTCAAAGATTTAAGTGACAGCTTCCCAGTTATGATTTTAAAAAATGTGAAACATTCTGAGGGACCTATAAACTATAAAGCTAAAATATCAGCTTCTACATGCAACATATATGTTAAATTCTATGTCTAATACTCTTCTCATTTTCAGAATTGGTTCTGCAAAACTTGAATATAGAGCTTTTTATTAACTGATTGGTGTCTGCTCTGCCTACAAGATTATTCCCACTTGACTGAGAGGATAGTTGTAGCAACCACTTCTTCCTTCCACAGGCTTTTAAAAATACTTATTAGGAAGAATCTATCGTATAAGACATTTGACTAATGAAACCACAGCCATAACCACTGGCAAAAAAAAAAAAAAAAAAAAAGCAAACAAACATTTCTTTAACTGCCCTGCACTTGATAAATACTTTTATTTCTGCTAAGGAAGTATCTTCTCTCCCTTAACATCACAGACTGGAATTTTCTAAATCCCTAGTCTCAACAAGACTAACCATATTTTGAAATCACTGTTTTCCCAAAATACCCGGAGTATTACCATGACTCTGGAAGATGCCTTCAACCAAGACTAATAATCTGACATGTAAGAAACCTTCAGATAAGGGATTGGGAACTTCTGTAAAATTGTAGCTGGGCTGTGATTAGAGAATTTTCACAATATCAACAAGTCTTACAAAAGAGTTGCTGATCCAACAGTTCCTCAGAGATCCTGTATGGGAGCCTATGAAAAGAAAACAATCTGAATGTATTCTGTGGAAAATAACAATAACAACACTGTAATAACAATAAATGGCTGTATTTAAAAGACTGTAACTATATTTCAGGCACTGGCTTTCATGCATACATGGATTATTTTGTTCAATATTTATCACAATCTAATGAGAAGGATGTTATTATCCACAATAAAGAAATGAAATCTGTAAACTGTAACTTGTTCAAGGAAATTAAGTACAGAGATGTTAAGTTACTTGCCCAAAGTTATACACTTTTGAAGATATGAGGCCAGAATTCACTTCCAGGACATTTTACACTAGATCTACTGCTTTAGGCCACTGTAGGATTGTAGCAAGACTAACCTAAAGCTACTCCCCCTGGCCAACAGCTTCTTTTATTACAGTGATTACAAAATACAGGGACAATGAAGTATTGGGTGCAAAGAGGGGGTGGAAAGAATGTAATATTTGAGACTATGCTTACTATGCTTAAAATCACAATTCCATGGCTTTTAGAGTTTATCTTAAACTTTCCTCCCTGGCATGTCATTGCATCCAGTTGAGAGGGCACACTAGCTCCCTACATCCCAGAACGTGTAGATCTGTCCATGGTTCTGAAACACATACTGGGAGGTCCCACCAACTACATGAATGTCATTCATATTGTGGAAAACTGCCTACTAGTAAAATTGTACAATTGAATTTGTACATTCGTTACTTACAAAGTTGGAGAAACTGAAGTACTGAACAATTCAACAATAACTTGGAAGATGTCATAGGAAGACCTGCAGAATATTCTTTTTATATGTGCTATGCTGAAATGTACAAAACTAAACCAGAATAGGACACATTAAGAATGAGAACTTTATCTTGAAATTTTAACCAGAATATGAAGAAAATAAATCCAGCATTATACTTAGGAAAAGAGAAAATAACATATTTTAATTAACTATATTTATGGATTCTCAGCATACACACTATCCTTCTAAACCTCAATTTATATTTAACCACCCATTTACCTTTATTTATTTTTTTTCATTCATCTCATACCTTCTACCCAGGATATCTTTTTGTGCCTAAAGTACATTCTTTAGAACTTCTTGTACTCTACTAGGTGTGTTTGTGTTAAATTATCTTTGTCTACAAAAATCCATTGAGATTTAAATTTTATTATTTTATTTTTATGCTTAAGTGTTACGTGTTGGTCTTTTCACATTTTTCTGAAGATTATTTATAGTTTCTTATTCACTCAATATATTTAACAGTTTGTTCTTTAATCATAGGCAGTTTAGCAATTTTATATCCTATATGATTATTCTGATTTCTCAGTTATATGATTGTATGATTCTGCTGTCTGGTGTATTTTCTTGTTCTTTCACAGTGTTTTGTCTCTTATGAACATAACTCTCTGTTGTTTTTAACTGTTAAGTGCTCTTTTGCTGATGTAATGATTTTTTGGGATTTTCAGAGTACCGATGACAGTACAAATTTCCAGAGGAGTTTTGCTTGATTTTCCCAGGTTCCTTGGAGTCTGCACTACCTTAAAATAAATTCATGGCTTGATGATCTTCAGACCATCCAGGTAGTGTGAACTTGGGCTGCAAATTCACTTGTCTTTAATCTCAGGAGCAAGGTTTTTGCCCCACTTTACTCAGCACCAAGGCGACTGTCTCTTATACTGAGGAACTGACTTTAAGGCTTGTGGTTAAACGGAAGAGAACATTCTAATAAATTTCCCACTTTGAGTGCTACCTGAACTTTATCTTCTTTTCCAAATACCTTAGGAGGCCATGACAACTAAAGCTTAATTATCCTATGTTAAGTAACTAAACTCAGCAAAAAAGTAAATGCAGAATTCTTTGATTTGGGATTTGATGATTTTTATTAAAGTGTCAACCTCTCAATGCTTCTACATTGTGTTTTATTTTTCCACCATCCATTTTTGTTAGCATGAGGGTAGGTATGTCTACCTAAGTGTGCCATATGAGTGGTTCACATCTCCTCCCCAAAGCTCCTTATCACAAACCTTCCCATCTTATTCCTTTGAAGCTGCTGAGTACCTAAGCAAACTATTAGGTACTGCCCATGTATTGATTAAGGCCCAACAGTAAGACATTTCTCCTTCTGGTAAACTGGGCTTCCAGATGGTCTAATGAACATCGTCTCACTGGAAGTATTTTTATTTCCATTAGTCTTGATAACATTTGCTAAAAGGACTCTAATGCCATGACAGTTAACTCTGGGGTAGCCAAGCATCTTCAGATTGTTTTCCTCTATAGCAAATTGTTCTTCAAGACCTCAATAATGACACAAGGGAGAGTGGACTGTCCAGCAGTACTAAGAATATTATGAATATAGTAGAAATTATTAGGCAACTTACCTGGCCTTTTAGGACCTGCTAAAGTCTGATGCTGTATATATCACTTCCCTTTGCAGACTGAGGGCTGGTGAGCATGACTGACCATATAAAACTCAGGTCATAATGAGCATCTAAAGTCACTTGGTCATTTTCTGTATCATGATCATAGCATTTGGAATCTACCAGGGCCCAGTAGTAAGTCAGAAGCTAGTACTTAAATTGAGAAAAAGAATGGAACTTTTCCCCCAAACCCTGAAACTTAGACAATGAGCCCTATGACTGCCTCACACACACATACACACACAACACACATACACACACAACACACATACAAATACATACACACACACACTCAACAATATTCAAATAAGCGTTTAGGGCCAAATGGCAGATATGCTTGACTTTTGCCTAGATCAAAATGACATTTTTATTTATTATGGGATGTTTCTGTATTGTACTAGCTAATAGGATTTTGGATCAGAGAAATCCTCTTGCAGGATAAGAAGTCATAATGTTTTATTGGTAAAATCATCTGTCTTCATTAGAGTTAAATAATACCAGTGCAGTTATTTCTCAAGGAGCTTGTACTCCTTAGAGTTGGTGAAATTCCTCAAGTGAAAAACACCAGGGCCGCAATGATGGAAGATCTCATTGCCAATGGCTACAACCAGCTGTAGTGTTTATTAAAAACACAGGTGAGGGCCTGGTTTGGGGAAAGAATCAAGAACAAAAGCAGTGCTTATTTTGTACTTCACTGAACCCCTTCCATGGCCTCCATTCAACTTTAGCTGCAGTTTTGGTGACTTGATTCACAGACTGTCAGAAAATTATGAGCTATGGAATGTGCTCTCTCCAATACTGAAGAGGCCAATCATGTGTAGGGTGTCCTTCTTTATCACTGTGGGTTGTGTAAAGTCAGTGATTCCCATAGAAACTTGAGGTCACAGACACCAAGCCTAATCTTTCATTATTCATTCAATATATATATATTTTTGAAACAGGGTATCACTCTCTTGCCCAGGCTGGAGTCCAGTGGTACAAACACAGCTCACTGCATCCTTGACTGCCCTAGGCTGAGTTGATCCTCCCACTTCAGCCTTCCAAGTAGCTGGGACTACAGCTGTGTGCCACACACCTGGCTAATTTTTGTGTTTTTTGTGGAGATGGAGCTTTGCCATGTTGTCCAGTCTTGTCTTAACTCCTGGGCTCAAGCAATTCACCCTCCTTGGCCTCCCAAAGTGCTGGGATTACACACATGAGCCACTGCACTCAGCCATAATCTTGTTTTAATTTTGGAAATCTAACTTGAGAACTTCTGGTGCCTGGATCCATATTTGTCTCAGAAGATTATATTGTGGGCTGCAACCTTCTCTCCCAAAAGTCTCTTTCAGGGTAGAACTTCTGGTTATGGCAACATAAAGAGATAGACCAGCAAGTTTTCCTTCAATAGCAAAATCTGATAAGAGCTTTACTATTAAAAGACTCCTTCTGTATTAGGTAAGGAGTGAAAATTGGTGGCCTTTCTTTCTTAGCTATGAGCGCTCTCCAGCCTCCCAGCAGATAACTGCAGCCCTAATGGCTCAATGTGAGCAGTTTATAGAGTTCAGAGCCCAAATCAGCTGGAAATTCAAATGAGAATTTTGAAAGAGAGCTGCAGGAGTTCAGATCAACACTGAGAATGCCAATTAAGCTCACATCCCTGGCTGAACACTAAACTCTGCATGGGTGTGGGCCACTTGGGAATCTGGTGAAAAATCAAAAGGAACTAAAGGGAGGTTTACTCTCCAAAGAGATAAATGATCCTGATGAATCTGCAAGTCTGCAGTACCAGGGACTGAGTGCATCTGCCAACTCGCAGAGCTCAGGTAGAAGAAAGCAAACATCTCACAGGCTTGAGGGGTGAAAGGGCAGGATGTGAGGCTAACAGAACAATTGGAAATTCAAAGAGAATTCCAGAAACAAGGCAACCACAATGAAGTTGAATCACAAAATCTGAGTATAAATGATTCAAATACTTAGTCAATCTCTAAATTACACAGATGCAGGATGCATGCCCAGAAACCCCTGCTGCAACTACATAAGATACTAAGTGGAAATTCTCAAACAGAAAAAAAGAAAATGGATGTATTCTGGATGAGGTCCACAGAAGTTTTGAGATGGCAGAATAAAGGACAAGTCCCTGACTTTGAATAAAATCTCTAGAATGTGCTCAATCCCCAAATACAAAAAACAGATTGAAATAAGATTAAAGAAAAAAATGAAAAAAACCTCATGAAACCATCAGAGAGTATAAAGCAGGTGACCAGATGTTCAAGTGGAACCTCAAAAGAAGATAGAGACACAGGATCAGAAAAAATATTTGAAAAAATAATATTTGAAAAGTTCCCAAATTTGATGGAGAACTTTGGCTCATACCTAAGATGTTCAACAAATGAAAGTAAAATAACCACATAGAAAATAACAAATAGGGTGGCCAAGGTTTGGAAATTTTTATCATAATTTACAGGTGAAATACATGACATATTTTAATCCATTAAAGACTAGTGGAAGTGTATCAGCCAGAATAGCAAGTAATTTTAAATATAAATCAGAGTATCTGTCATCTTGCAGGGTTAACATGCTGTTGTAAGGTAAATCTAAAATGATATTAAAAAGAAAAAAACACTTTTGTTAAGCAATGTGTGTCTCTTTGTATATCTTACTCTACACTATTTACAGGTAACATCTAAATAAAATCACACTTTTAATCCTTACAAAAAAGAAGGTAAAAAGAGAAAATCACACCAGAAAATAGGTGCCAGCTGGCTGGGCTCCTGTTTAACACTCCAAGCAACACCTGCAATTGGGGACTCCTCCTAGGAGGACGGCAGCCTGTCATCAGGGCTCAAGAGTTTGTGAACAGCAGAATCCACATGGGAAGGAGGCTGTGCTCAGCAAGCCCACTTGT
>CAUYLG010003337.1:0-10921 GCA_963573385.1 Cacajao melanocephalus | reverse complement strand
ACAGCGGGGGGTAGGGAGGTTGGGGAGGGATAATATGGGGAGAAATGTCAGATATAGGTGACAGGGGGATGGAGGGAGCAAACCATATTGTCATGTATGTACCTATGCAACAATCCTGCATGTTCTTCACATGTACCACAGAACCTAAAGAGCAATTATATATATATACACACACACACATATATATACATATATATACATACACATATATATATACATATATATACATACATATAGATATACATATATATATATATACACACACACATATATACACATATAAAGAAAGAAAGAAAAGAAAAAGGAATTCAATATGGCCACACATCAGTGGAGATTCTTCCACAGAGAAGTGTGCCCAATTGTAGCAATATGGCAGGTCATCAGTGGACAGGATATACCCTGCCTCATCGCTGCAGTAATGTTCAAATAATAAGATATTGGGTCATTTGTCAAATAAAGGTGTTGGTACTAAAGATTATCAAAATTTTATACCAAAAAAAAAGCATCGACATTGAACCCAAAGGTGGTTTGCTACCACTACAATCACAGCTGTGTCTCATATCTCTGATCTGCCACTAGTTACCTATCTAATTAATTCATCTATGGTTATGACAAACAAACTATAAAAACATTAAGGTGCCTATGGGTGAATATATTTCCCTAGGAGCAAAACTTTGATTGACAAATCTGTTAAAAACATAATTATTTGTCTTTGAAAGAAATGTTTTAACTTTCTTCACTGAGATGTTAAATCACAAATATATCAGATATTAGGCATTTTCCCAAATTATTCTAATTTATCCAAACCTCCCTAATGTCCTTTGATGTTCTTTCTAGTGAAATACTAAATTTACCACACTGCACTCAGAGGTGCAAAGAAAACATAACTTCTTTCTCTACATAATCTTTCTCTCTACTAACCGTCTGTACATATACCTCTCTCAGTATTTCTATACCTATCTCAGTATTTGGATAATACAATGAATAAAACAAAGAAACATTAAATTAAGCCCTATTCATGGATAATACAAAGAAACATTAAGCCCTATTCAGTGCAATAATTTAAACAATTCCTTTAGCTAAATGCTTTGTCACTAAGTAATATGATTCAGCTCTCAAATTCTCCTCCCTTCTGCTCTGCAAAAGTGGAGGGTGGGTGAAAGAGAAATACTAGGAAATAAAATAGAAGAGAGGCCAGGTGATGAAGGGGACTATATGCCAAGCTAAGAAATCTGGATAATGTTCTATGAACAACAGGAAGTCATTTGAGCAGTTTTTGTTTATAATTCTGAGTTGGACACTGCTAGTTGGCCAACTCGACATCAGTTCCCATCCTCTTTCCTCCTTGCACACCTCCAACAATGGAGACAGAAAAAAATGAAACATTCACTTACTAACTGACTTACAGCTAAGGGTGCTTTTTGACCCAGTTCTAGCCAATGAACTAGAAGGGGTGATAAAAGAAAAACTTCAGCCGAATTAAATTTTAAAGGAGTTTAATTGAGCAATGAACGAACGATCTGCGAATCAGGCAGGCTTCTAAGCCAGAGTAGGCTCAGAGACTCCAGCACAGCCATGTGGCAGAAGAAGATTTATGGACAGAAAAAGGAAAATGATGTACAGAAAATGGAGGTGATGTACAGAAACAACTGGATTGGTTACAACTCGGAGTTTGCCTTATATGAACACTGTTTGAACAGTCGACTGCATTCGATTGCCCAAAACTCAGTGACTGGCACAAGTGTAGGCTACAACGTGTTTACACTTCCACTTGTTATCATTCACAATGTACAGAAAAAACTTCTGGCTGAACTTAAACATGTAAGGAGGCAGCTTCAGGCTAAACTTGATTTAACAGGGGAAATATGTTGGGAATCCCCTCTTGAAAGCTTTGTATCCCTAGAAAAAAAGAAAAGAATTTCACAACGCTTTTAGATATGAAGGCTTGGAAGTAAGATACACTACATGGCATTGTAGCTGGTGCCATCTTGCTACCATGAAGCACCAAACATGAGGGCAAAAATACAACAGTGAAGCAGAAGTAAACAGACACTTCTTTATGGTGTCACAGAAGCACTGTACCAGCTCTGGACTGATATCTCCAGACAAATCCTCATACATGAGGCAACTTATGTTTTATTACTTAAATCAAAACTAGTTGAATTTTTCTTTTATTTGCAGGTGACCACAGCATTCAAAATTGATACAGTGTTATTTAGATTACTCTGATCAGAGTGGTGTTTTGAAAAGGGGCAAGACTAGAGTTACAGAAATTATTTAGGGAGTTGTTGCAGTAATTCAAGCAAAAGGTGGGAATGGGACCTGAAAACAGAAGGCAGATACATACATCTGTAGAAGAAAAAAAATTACATACCTTTGCTGTAGGAATGGCGTGGGACAGGCAGTTAGGTTTTGGCTTGGATTACTGGGCCATAGGATATAGAAGTAGCAGATTTGAGTGCAAAGATGAATTTCATTGTGAGAAATGTCACATCTGAAGTACCTGTGCAACATCATGTGGAAATATCTAGTGGGCAGACAAACTTATAAGTAAAAACATTTCTATCTAGAGATGCAGATTTGGGACTCATTAAGATCATAGCTAAACCTGCCAAAGTGGAAGAGGTCATCCAGAGAGTATGAGGAACTAGAGGGGCCAAAGACAAAAACCTAAATAATGTCAAGATTTAAGAAGGCAAAAGTAGAATAAGGAGAAAGCAAAGACTGAGAAGAAATACTGAGAGAGATATAGAAACAAATAAATAACAAGCCCCAGGTCTAAGCAGCCAGAGCATCTGAACCAGTTTATCCTGGCTGAGCCTTAGCCTTACATATAAAATTGTGAAAGGATAAAACCACCAGAAAAATCTGAAACTAAACAAAACTGAATTTACTGCTTTTTTGAAGCATTGATTTATCTAAAAGTTTAACACCTATTCTAGTAACACCTATTCTAGTCATGGCTGATCTCGTGACTATAGAAGAGTCAGGCTTTTTCTAAGAGTAGGGGATTATTTTTGTTCTCAAAGTTAAATGTTACAAAAATTAAATAAGATAAAGACTGACATGTATCCACTGAATTTAGCAACTTAAGCTCAGGAGCAATTTTAATGAAGTAGTTGAAGAACTAAAATGCTACAATTTTATGCTAAACTAGTCATGCTGAGAATATTCTCCTAGAACAGGAAGCAAAGGATGACACTGGTTCAAGGAAGTTATAAAGGGGAGTGGGAAAGTACAACTGGCATTTATTGGTAGGCTACCATATGCTACAAGTTGTGCTAGGCACCTGCCATATGTTATCTCATTTAACTCACTCAACTATGTCTTAAGGCATTCCTCAGGAGCTGCAGTAGTATTCTGAGGCCCAGGATATTAACCAACATTTCCAAGGATATACAGCTAGAGAGCAACAGGAAAAGAGCTGGAGAGCAGGCTCGTGTGACTTCAGAGCCTAGGCTTAAGCCATTGCACCACATTGCTACTAAAGAAGAGACGAGATGAGCTATGAGAAGCACCTCCTCTGTCTCCTCCAGTCTTCCCCTTCTCCTCCTGAGCTATTGCCCCCAACCCCTTGCAAAATGGTGACCAGGAAAGCAGATGCAACTGGAAACTCTGAGACTACAGACCCTACGAAATACACCCCAGTAAAGCCATGGCATTGCTCACAAATGAAGAATGATAGAGGAGCAGGTATTTCTATTCACTCATCATAAATTTTTTAAATGTTCAATTTTCCAAATGTTTGATGTAGGTGGCTATTAAAACTGAGCAGCATGTGGCCAAGTGTCAAGCAAGTTGTCTTCTTGACTGACAGCTCTTCAAGCATTTATTACTTTAAATTACAAAATGACACTTTCCATATGAGAAATCTATAGCTCATGAAGCAATGTTAACAATCTTAAGGTTGAAGTGAGTCACAGAGTAAACAAAATGCATATAAGTAATTTGGTAATATCATGCTATTATTATTTATACATCTTAATCCATCCTGGGTTCTATCACTTTTTTCTGTGGTACATAGAAACATGACTCTTGAGCTTCTCCAAGAACTTTTAGTCTTTGTGGATGCTGCCTTTAAAAAAACTAAAGAGTAAATTTGATGAGAATCTATCACATGGCATGCTGACTCTAAATCCATGCTATTTTAGACTCCTGCGCAGTGTGACCTGTCACGGAAGAAAAACACCACAGACTGAGTTCGCTATCTCCCTGACGCATCTACATGGGGAATTCTCATATTCCCTCAGAAAACATCTCCACCGTTTATCTCATTTACTGAACCATTTACCTCCCGGCTGTGTCTTGGTGTGATCGTAAGGCATTCAGCTATATTCTGGGACTATCTTCTCATCAATAATGACAGCTTTAAATACAAAAGATAACCTAAATTTTATAACAGCATGTGAGAAATGCTTCCTTTGTGTCTTTTTTTTTTTTAATTGAGATGGAGTCTCACTCTTGTTGCCCAGTCTGGAGTGCAATAGCTCAATCTCGGCTCACTGCAACCTCCACTTCCTGGATTCAAGCAATTCTCCTGCCTCAGCCTCCCCAGTAGCTGGGATTGCAGGCCACTACCAAGCCTGGCTAATTTTTTTGTCTTTTTAGTAGAGACAGAGTTTTACCATGTATGCCAGGCTGGTATCGAACTCCTGAACTCAGGTGATTCACCCGCCTCAGCCTCCTAAAGTGCTGGGATTACAGGCATGAACCACCATGTCCATACCCTTTGCATTTCTTATGCAATTCTGCTGCCTACAAAATGGTGTGGAATATACAAGCTGTTTTGTTATACAAAGAAATTCACTATAATGAATTTCAATCATCATGGCATTTGACTTCGATGATGTACTTAAAGCATGTTAGGAATAGACAAAAGGAAACCCAAATATGAACAGCTATAATTAATTCAATAGAAATTGTTCACTGAAGTGTTCCATCTTCATTATTAGAAACTACCATTCAATCCCACCAAATTCTGTTCCTTAATTAGCTGAGAATTTTCCCACTTAATACAGCCATCTTTCAGTGTATGTCCTATGGAGCTGCAATCCTTCTATGGCTAAGTAGCTCCAGATGGACCTCTATTGGGCCCCCAGAAATGATTAATTCTACCCAGGGTATGTGGAATAAAGCTTTAAAAAAATCATTAAAATCAAGCCCCAGAATCCAAAAGCATCACACATCTTTGCAAGGAGAGCAAAGCCAAAAACAGCTTGCTCTGCACCTAGACAATAACCCAAGGAAAAAGATCTTTTGCCATATGAACTAGGCAGCCAGACACCGGCTGCTGGTAATAGATGGGTGTATAGGAGTAATTCGGCAGAAAGAGAGACACTCTGGGATAGCCAAGGGAAGGTTCTCTAGGACCATCACCTAGGAGAAGACAGACAGTGGGGTGGGGAAGGATTTGATGGGGAAAAAATGGTTTCTAAAAATACATGGGTATAAGTCAGGTTGATTATTGATAAGCAAGGCAATTGTCAAAAGTGAAGAGAGTATTCTCTCTCCAAATGTGTCTAAAATAATTCTAGCAATAGACATGGAAGGGGTGAAATCATGCCAAGGCAGAGCATTATTAAAAGGGCCTTGCCCCAAAGATTTATTCGATTCCCTTTCATGTAATCCAAAGTTTCAACAAAGGTTTTTGTTCCTCTTAGTGGAGAAGGCAACAAATCAAAACTTTGTGCCTCTTGTGGGTATCTCCACTAATGAAAGCAAACAGTATGTCTGAGATACACAAGCATTTGAAGATAATCCGAATGGTTGCAATGCATTCTGTCCTTAAGTAATTTTCCCTGGTTGCCCTTATTAAAAATCAGAGCCCTGGAAAGGAAAGAAATTGATTTTCAATATGCCATCGAGAGAATTGTAAGTAAAAGTCATATATCTAATAAGAGAAAAGGCTTCTGACATCTCAGGAGGTTATAATGAGCAGCAATTGATATGGAACCCCAGACTGAAGGCTATTGAACTTGCAGGTTTTAAAACTTTAGCTAAAGAAGCAATTTCCCCTTAGGCTAGAAAGCCTGGAGGCTTATTGTTTTATTTCCAAATATCATATCTAACAAGTGCTGCCATGCAATCAGGTAAGTTAACAGCCAAAACAAAACAAAAACAAAACTCAGTGAGCTCCTCAAAAGATTAAACAGGGTTAGAAGTCCACTAAGCCAGAGACTGCAAGGGCAATCAAACCAAAACTTCTGCTTTGATTTTTCTTGTATGACTCCCACGTCTCTGACCCATGTAACATTTTAAGGGCTGAATAACTTAAAATTCACTGTTACCTGATTTTAAATAAGGCTGTTCTTATCGTGTGTCTTTGGTTCTTATTTTGCTATCTTTCAGAAAAATGCGTCATTCCATGTTTGTTTTTAGGAGGACTGCTACAGATAGAATGAAAATGAATAGCTGTACCTCATATCTGTGCCAAGATTGAGACTGAAAACAGAAAATTCCAGTGTTATTGTGTTTGTATTACTCATCTGCTTCATCCTTCGTGTTTCTGATATAAAATGGAATCATTTATAAAACTAGAAAATTGCTCTCAAAGTCTTCTATGAAACCGCTATCAAAGTATAAAGCAGAACTATAAAACAACAGTCAACAAATTACATAAAAGACGTTTTCCTCCCTCTTGAATGTTTGACACTATGTTTTCCTGGCCAGTCATTAGCTCCCCAGGATGGTTCAGTGGTCTTCTTTTAAGTTCTGCTTTAGTTAAACCTTTACCTGCTCCCTAGTCTTCCCTGAAAAATATTAGAATACAGCAGTCCCCCTTACTCATGGTTTTATTTTCTGTGATTTCAGTTACCTGTGGTCAACTACAGTCCAAAAATATTACATGGAAAATTTCAGAAATAAACTGTTCATCAGCTTTAAATTGCACAGCATTGGTGAATACCATGCTAAAATCTCACACCATCCCACTCTGTCCTGGCCAGGACACGAATCATCCCGTTGTCCAGCATAACCACACAGTAGATGCTATCAGCCCATTACTATATAGAAAAAAAATAGTACATATATAGGGTTCCATATAATAATCTGAGGTTTCAGGCAATCACTGGGGTTTTGGAGTGTATCCCCTAAGGATAAGTGGGAAACAGTTTAGTACCATATTGTTTTTGTATGCATTTACCATCTATATAAAACTCCTTTAATATATACCAAGAAGAGTTATCCTTTCTTTTCTCAATGCTGTATTATTTTTAACAACTACAGATACTAAAACATCTCTAGCAGCCTTTAAACCAAGAGTTCTACATAATTTCTATATTAAACTAAAGCACAAAGGAGTGGATTCTGGTAAGAGCAACTCCTGCACCCCCACCACATGCTCTTTTCTCAGCCCTCACCGAGCTGTCACCTCTGTCACAGGCTGCTACAAGGCCCAGTCCTATGATTACCCTACCTCCATCGTAGTCCAGAGTCAGGTCTTCCTTGGATTTCTATCCTCCTCCCTTAAGCCCTCTTCTCCCATTTGTTCCTTAGGCCCCTTCTACCATTTGTTCCTTAGGCCCCCATATAGTATGTGACTCTGTGTTAATCAGTTGGTGTTGAGGGTCACCACAGACCTATGATATGGATGGAGAAATGGCTCTGAGTAAAGCTGAGTGCCTACATTTTGCTAAGATTTTAGATTTTGCTTAGATTTCTCTTAAGTGGTCAGTGTTTTGTTCAAACTCAAACAAAAACATTACCTTCATCAGGTAAATATAAAATATCTTTAGTGACTAAAAATGTAAATGTCATCATCTGAATTAGCAACTCATGGCCTCAAGATCTAATCACCAATGACAAAACATGGACTTTCAAGCTGTGAACCTGCAAGACAGGAAAATATGTCAATAAACAGAAGCTTTAGAATATTTTCTTTAAAATAATAACCTGTTGTACAAAATTAAGATACTCTGTTGTTGCTAACTTTGAAACTCTCCATTAGCTGGAAGGACTGAATCACTCATCAGAGTCCTTAGCATTTTAGCAGTAAGTTCTTGATGGCCATGACTGACTCTGGCTGAAGACCCTGGTCATCACCTAAAGCTAGAGAAATAAGAATTTCTCCCATTCATAAACTGGATTGTCTTCTTCATAGCTTCTTCAATGCAGTATATATAACTTAAGTTTATAGAAAAAAATTCTTATAAAAGGAAAAGTGTTAAACTACTTCTGTCTGTAGTATTGAATGATATTTCAGACACATGAGTTGCTCTGGCTATATCACTGCTGTCTTACTCTACTCAGGCTGCTATAACAAAACACCACAAACTTGGTAGCTTATAAACAACAGAAATCATCTGAGATCAAGGTACTCCAGCAGACTCAGTGTCTGGTAAGGACCCATTTTCTGGTTCATAGACATCCTTGTGTCCTTACATGGTGGAAGTGGCAAGGCAGCTCTCTGGGGCCTCTTTTATAAGGACACTAGTCTCATTCATGAGAGTTTCATCCTCATGACCCAATCACCTCTCAATCATGATTGGGTCATGAGGATGAGATTGACCCAATCTCCTCATGACCCAATCACCTCAGATCTTAATACTACCACCTTGGGGGTTAGGATTACAATATATGAGTTTGAGGGAGATACATTCAGACCACAGCAACTGTCTAAGTTATCTAATGAAGATAAGTGGATTATCTCCAGTTTTAGTAAAAAAAATTTTGATTCATTCATCATTTTTCTCTTTGCACATTTCAGGATTATTGTTAAGCTGCTTCATTGTCATTCTATGTTCAAACAGTTTGATAACAGATTCTCCTTAGGGTAGAATTATGTTAATTTTTTTATATTTTCATAACATTTTCTTTAACATTTAATAGAAATTTTCTTTAACATTTAATATAAACTACATATAATGTTTTTTTTAACTGTATCTTATGTAAGGTAGCCACCACAGAAATTTAGGTTAAAAGGCAAGATACGTGGTTAAGGAAGGCCCAGTCCTGTGGGCTATTTTCTCAGAGGATAAAAGTCAGAGTTCACTGGAGGAGGAGTTCAAATTACCCAATTTAGAGGAGGTGAAGAAAGGTGAAAAATGCAGGCCTTCCAATAGAGATAACCAGACATCAGTACCTCAAAGATGACTCTCATAGAGACAGCTCCTACCTAGTTACCTATGTGGATTTCTGTCCATGACTTGGGAAATCCTATTACAACAATGTCTCTTCCCCTTTAGGCATAGTTCCAAATAATCCCAGAAGTTTCAAAGGGATTATTTGTCTTTCTTTTCCTTGCCTGGAGTGGAAAGAAACCCACAGCTTTTGAAAAGTACTGGTCCATTTCCTCAAAATTTGGTTATATGTTTAACTATAACACTCAATCCAGAAGAAAAACAAGGTAATCTGGGTTGCCACTATTCAGTGAGAATGATCACTGTTTGAAGAATGAGATTGATACTTGTTTGAAGAATGAGAAATGTATTTATTTATTTATTTATTCTTCAACTTTCATTTTAAGTTCTGGGGTACATGTCCAGGATGTGCAGGCTTGTTACATAGACAGATGTGTGCCATGGTGGTTTGCAACACAGATCAACTAAACACCCAGAAATTAAGCCCAGCATCCATTAGCTATTATTCTTGGTACTCTCCCTGCCCTGTGCTGCTGTAACAGGCCCCAGTGTGTGTTGTTACTCTCCCACAATGTGTCCATGTGTTCTCATCATTCAGCTCCCACTTACAAGTAAGAACATCCAGTGTTTGGTTTTCTGTTCCTGCATTAGTTTGCTGAGGATAACAGCTTCCAGCTCCATCCATAACCCTGCAAAGGACATTATCTTATCCCTTTGTATGACTGCATAGTATTCCATGATGTGTATGTACCCCATTTTTTTTTAACTTTAGGTGCATACTATGTCTGGCATTTCTCCCCATGTTATCCCTCTCCACCCTCCACTGTCTCTCCACTACCCACCCCCAACTGCCCCCAGTGTGTGATGCTCCTCTCCCCAAGTCCACGTGTTCTTGTTGTTCAACTCCCACCTACGAGTGAGAACATATGGTGCTTGGCTTTCTGTTCTTGTGTTAGTTTGCTGAGAATGATGGTTTAATCCAGTCTAGCATTGACAGGCATTTGGGTTGATTCCATGTCTTTGTTAGTGTGAATTGTGCTGCAATGAACACACACGTGCCCATATCTTTACAAAAGAATGATTTATATTGCTTTGGGTATATGCCCAGTAATGGGATTGCTGAGTCAAATGGTATTCTGCCTCTAGGTCTTTGAGGAATTGCCACACTGTCTTCCACAATGGTTGAACCAGTTTATACTCTCATCAACAGTGTAAAGGCATTACTTTTTCTCCACAACCTTGCCAGCATCTGTTATTTCTTGACTTTTTAACCATCACCATTCTGACTGGTGTGAGATGGTATCGCATTGTGGTTTCGATTTGCATTTCTCTAATTATCAGTTATGTTGAGTTTTTTTTCATGTTTGTTGGCCACATGAATGTCTTATTTTGAGAAATGTCTGTTTATGTCATTTGCCCAATTTTTATGGGGTTTTCTTGTAAATTTATTTAATTTCTTTGTAGACTCTTGATATTAGACCTTTGTTAAATGGATAGACTGCAAAACTTTTTCTCCTATTCTCTAGGTTGTCTGTTCACTCTGATGATAGTTTCTTTTACTGTGCAGAAGCTATTTAGTTTAATTAAATCCCATTTGTCAAATTTTGCTTTTGTTGCTATTGCTTTTGTTGTTTTCTTTTTTTTTTTTTTCCTAATCTCAGATGGTTCTTTTTTTTATATTTTTCTGTTTTTTTTTAATTGCATTTTAGGTTTTGGGGTACATGTAAATAACATGCAAGATTGTTGCATAGGTACACAAATGGCAGTGTCATTTGCTGCCTTCCTCCTCATCACCTATATCTGGCATTTCTCCCCATGCTATCTCTCCCCAACTCCCCACCCCC